>JAYGGG010000480.1:0-123343 GCA_036346245.1 Bonia amplexicaulis | reverse complement strand
AGGGCGCACGATAATCCCGAGCTAATCCGTAGCCGCCACCTCGAGCCAAACCCTAGCCGCTCGCGAGTCTTTGGTACACTCGCGATCGGCGTTCCGACCCGGACGTGTGGATACCGGTGGAGGCGGCGCTCGTTCGGCGTTGATCGGCATCAACAACCTCTGATTGGATCTGCTCGTGGTGTGGTTGATCGCGTGGAGGCGATCGGTTGGGACGATCGACTACTTCCACTACTACTTGACGCAGCGTGGTTGGATCGGCTTCTCCAACTCTTCTTCATTGCTGCTGGCGTCTAGTGGTAACGATCTATGATCCTTCCTTAAGCATGATGTTCTTGTGTGCGCGGTAGAAAAATTTTGTTTTACGCTATCGTAGCCTACTCGCGATCCATTATTGGTATCGAGCCATCTTGCTTAGTTTGCGATGCGGATCGGTGCATATGTTGATATGCGGTTGTAATAGATTGGATCTATTACGGACTAGATCAATCGGTCATAAGGGGTTGGAATATGTATGAGTTGATAGCATCATGTGGCCAAAAGATTAGTTCGTGCTCCTTCTTTGATGTACACGCGACTTGCCCCTACCTACCGGTAACACCATCGGGGCTAGCTGCGCGCTGTCGATGGATTGAGACAACGGATCGAGGTCTTGTGTTGCGGTCTCCTCAAGCATACCGATCGCGATGATTGATGTGATTGATCTAATGAAAATTGAGACATTTTGAATGGCTCGGTTTGGGTTGATTTGATCGACCGATGAGATTTTCATAGCGATTTCATAGATGCGATCTATGTAATTCCGTTACGTACACGCATAGATTGTTATAGAAACACATTCATGTCGGGCGGTAGAATATGTTCTACGCAACTTGTTTTGCGGGGAATGATGTGAATGGTATGGCATAGATGCATATGTGATGCATGTGTGTTTTGGCGGCTGTGTGTATTAATCACAGTAGGGTTGAGGTCGTTCTTTAATTGTATAACGACCTGCGTGTCGACTTGTGATGCTTGAGCTCCCCATGTAATTCATTTGCTACCTATTAGTTGTAATAGTTTAGTTCTTTGCTATGGAGCTTCAAGCATGATGACAAAGAGGACAAGAAGTGTGGCGAAGAGTATCACCGTGGAACCATGGCGATGGCAACCACTACGATACAAAATGCCATACCATTCACGATATAATGTGATTATATGCATGTGATGTTTATTTCTTGTCATACTATTCTTTCATGCCATACCAACTAAGGGTTAGTTTTTCATGATAGAATAGCTTCTCTCAAGAAAAAATTAAGAATTTGTTTGATACCCTTCCAATTCTGCGCCTATAAGAATCATGATCATTGTTTGGTAGGTCTGCCAAAGCGGTACCATCAACTATCTTGATCTAATAGGGTGGATGTCGGACATCCACATGCATAGTATTGGTTTACTTGACAAGGCTATCAAATTAGATTTGGGCCTTGGGGCATGGTGTTGGGGCCGGGGCATTGGATGCCACCCAACAAACAAGAGTCACATAAGATGTGATTAGCAAGTGTTGCTTACCTCGTCACTAGGTTTCTAGCGGTGATGCCAAAGCTCACTAGAACTTAGATGAACATGGATCTTGACTACTATATGTCGTTAGAGGAAGACGATTACAAAACATATAGTGGGAGTATCTTTGTTAAATTGTTTAATGGAAGATCAAACATGAACATAGTGCTAAACTTTGCATATTCTTTGTTGTAGATCATGTCAACTAATGCCGCATCCAGTTCTTTTAATTTGCGATCTATTCTTGAGAAAGAAAAACTCAATGGAGCGAACTTTTTGGATTGGTATCGCAACTTTGAGAATTGTTCTCAAGCAAGGCGCAAGGAGCATGTCCTTGAGTCTCCTTATCGATGACTTGCACGATAATGCTCTCGTGGTGTGTGGAAAGCTTATGAGAAGCAAGCGAATGATTACCTTGATGTGAGTGTCTCATGCTTGCCACAATGTCCTCTGAGCTTGAAGCAATATGAGAACACGATGCCTACAATATCATTGTGGGGTTGCGTGGTATGTTTGAGAACCAAGCAAGGTGAGAGGTTCAACACTTCAAAGTCCTTGTTTGCGTGCGACTTCTGAAGGGAATCCGTCGACCCTCATGTGATTAAAATGATTGGCTACATTGAGAGTGCGGAAAAGCTTGGTTTCCCTTAGCCAAGAGTTGGCTGCGATGTGATTCTTGATCGCTCCCTCGAGCTTTGAGCCATTCATTACGAACTATCACATGAACAACATGGACAAGACCTTGGTGAGTTGCATGGGATGCTAAAATCAGTAGGAAAGCATTAAGAAAAGCGACCATCATGTGATGATGATGCAGAAAGGCAAGGCAAGCCCTATGTAAAGAAAGGCGGTCAAAAGAAAGTTAGCTCGATGAGATCGCGGCGGTTCTAAGGCCAAGCAAGTCAAGAAGGGTCCTGCTCACGATGCGATTGCTACTACCGTAAGCAATCGGGACATTGGAAAGGAGCGCCCAAAGTACTTGGAGGATCTTGAGAAAAAGAAGGAAATACGACTTCCGCTCCGGTATAAATGTTATAGAAATCAATCTTGCTACTTCATCTCTGATTCTTGGGTATTTGATACGGATCGGTTGCTCACATTTGCAAATCGTTGCGGGGGCTAAGAAGAAGTAGAAGTTTGAGGAGGAGCAAGTGGATCTTCGCGTTGGCAATGGAGCAAAGTTCTGCGGTGGTGTTGGCACCATGCCATTGTCTTTACCTTCGAGGATTAGTTTTGGAATTGAATAATTGTTATTGTGTTCCATCTCTTTCCAAGAACATTATTTACGCTTCATGTTTACAAGCGAAGGTTATGACTTTAGATCTGTGAACAATGGTTGTTCTCTTTATTTCAAAGATATGTTCTATTGTCATACTCCATTGGTGAATGGGTTATATGTTCTTACTCTTGAAGAGTCATCGGTCTATAACATTAATACAAAGAGGCAACGATCGAATGATTTGAATCCGTTTATTTGGCATTATCGCTTGGGTCATATAAATGAGAAGCATGGAGAAGCTCCATAGAGATGGTATTCGCACTCATTTGATTTTGAATCATTTGAGACATCGCGAATCTTGTTTACTTGGCAAGATGACAAAAGCACCTTTCACCGGTCAAGGTGAGCGGGCAAGTGACTTATTGGCACTCGTACATTCGATGTATGTGGACCAATGAGCTCAACGACCGAGGTGGTTTCGATACTTCATAACTTTCTTGATGACTTTAGTAGATATGGATATATCTACGATGAAGCATAAGTCCGAATCCTTTGAAAAGTTCAAAGAATTCCAAAATGAAGTGCAAAATCATTTAGGCAAGACAATCAAGTTTCTACGATCGATCGTGGAGGCGGTATTTGAGCCATGAGTTTGGTAATCATCTGAAGGATTGTGGAATTGTTCCACAATTGACTCCGCCCGAACACCTCAATGGAATGGGGTATCTGACGAGAAATCGCACCTTATTAGATATGGTGCGCTCCATGATGAGCCACGATAATCTTCCGTTGTCTTTTGGGTGCGCTCTTGAAGCGACCGCTTTCACACTAAGCGAGTTCCATCAAAATCGATGAAAAGACACCATATGAGATGTGGACGGGACAACGTCCTAGCTTGTCTTTTCTTAAGATTTGGGGATGTGAGACTTATGTAAAACGTTTACAATCGATAAGCTCGGTCCTAATCGATAAATGCTTCTTTATCGGGTATCCTAAGGAAACAAAGGATATTACTTCTATAATCAAGAAGAAGGCAAAGTGTTTGTCGCTTGGCATGGTGTCTTCTTAGAAAGAGTTTCTCTCAAGAAGGGATAGTGGGAGCATGGTGCAACTTGAAGAAATTCGAGAAACACACGAAAGCGTTTGAGCTCTCTGAGAACCACAGCAGGATGAACAAGCTGTTGAAGAACTGTTGTGGACACACCGGCACCACGTGGGTCGGAGAGGTCACGTCGTGCACGAGAGGTACATGTTCTTGACTACTCAACAACGGGACATATTGTTGTTAGACAACGATGAGCCTAAGACCTATGAAGAAGCGATGATGGGACGGACTACGAGAAATGGCTTGAAGCCATGAGATCCGAAATTGAATCCATGCACGATAATCAAGTTTGGAACTTAGTTGATCCACGATGGTGTTAAAACCATTGAGTGCAAATGGGTTTTCAAGAAAAGATAGACATAGATGGAAATGTTCACATCTATAAAGCGCGATTGGTGGCCAAAGGTTTCAAACAAATTCAAGGTGTTGATTATGATGAAACTTTTAGCCGTCGCAATGCTAAAGTCTATTCGGATCATTCTAGCGATTCTTTGCTTATTTCGACTATGAAATATGGCAAATGGATGTCAAAACAGCTTTCCTTAATGGAAATCGAGTGAGGATGTGTACATGACACAACCCACGGGTTTTGTCGATCCGCAATCGACTAGAAAGATATGCAAGTGCAAAGATCCATTTATGGATTAAGCGAGCATCTCGGAGTTGGAACATTCGTTTGATGAAGTAATCAAAGGGTTTGGTTTCATCAAGAATGAAGAAGAGCCTTGTGTTTACAAAAGGCTAGTGGGGCGCACTTCGTGTTTACGGTCTTATATGTGGATGACATATTATTGATCGGAAATGACATTCCTATGCTCGAATCATTAAGTCTTCATTGAAAAGTAGTTTCTCTATGAAAGACTTAGGAGAGGCGGCATATATTCTGAGCATCAAGATCTATAGAGATAGATCAAAAGGTGATTGGATTAAGCCAAGATCGTACATTGACAAGGTGTTGAAAAGGTTCAACATGCGGGATTCAAGAAAGGCTTCCTACCTATGTCACATGGTATAAATCTTAGCAAGAATCGGTGTCCTAGTACACACGATGAGCGGGATAAAATGAATGCGATTCCATATGCTTGACTATTGGATCCATTATGTATGCCATGCTTTGTACCGTCCGGATGTCTCGTATGCTTTAAGTGCTACGGTAGATACCGTCGAGATCCGGTGAAAGTCATTTGGATTACCGTAAAGAACATCTTGAAGTACTTGAGAAGAACTAAAGATGTGTTCCTCGTCTATGGGGTGAGGAAGAGCTCGTTGTAAATGGTTACACCGATGCTAGCTTCAAACGACAAAGATGATTTTAGATCATAATCTGGATTTGTGTTACTGCACGAATGGCGGTGCGGTGGTGGAAGAGTTCCAAGCAAGAGGCGGTTCTTGATTCTACAACGAAGCCGTACATAGCGGCTTACGAAGGCGCTAAAGAGGTTGTTTGGATCAAGAAATTTGTTTCGAGCTTGGTGTGATGGCTAGTGCCTCACCCAATGGACCTCTCTTGTGACAACGATGGAGCCATTCGCAAACCAAGGAGCCTAGATCGCACGGTCCAAGCACATTCTCTGGCGATTTCATCTCATCCGCGAGATTGTGGAGAGGCGATGTTAAGATATGCAAAGTACACACGTTTGAACATTGCAGATCCGTTGACAAAGCCGCTTCCCGGCCAAAGCATGAGGCTCACACTAGGGCAATGGGTATTAGATACCTATATGGTTGACTCTAGTGCAAGTGGGAGGCTGTTGGTGATATGCCCTAGAGGCAACATGGAGATGTTGAATATATCACATACTATGTTTATGATACATTGCTTTGTTCCTTGAAATAGACATTATCATTATTGATCAATGAGTATGTGACTTATTCATGAGACTCTTAATGCCAAAATGTTGCTATTTCTAAATGATCCTGATTATATTTCATATGAGGAACAAATATGATTCAAAGATCGACATATGTATTGATTGATGATCATGTCTCATGGATCATGGTATGGAATACCAAATCAATAATATGGACATGTGTTAGTGAACATATGTTGGATAGACCCGCCATGAGACACCTGCGAGATTCCATGTGTCATCGGTTGGTCTCAAGTAGTGTTTATGTGGAATCCTTAGACTTGAGATCATCATGGTTCCCGACATGCGTAGTAGCTTACTTTGGGACTACTAAACACTACTCCGTGGCGGGTAGTCATAAAAGTAGTCTTTGGGTTTGCCATGAAACATGTAGTGGGATGTGAATGATCAAGATAGAATTTGCCCTCCTTATGGGAGAGATATCTCAGGCCCCTCGATGTAATGGATTATGAAAGTGCATGGCCATGCCAAGGTGATTGAGGTCAATCACGAGTTTATAATCCATCACGGAATCGAGAGAGTGATTGAGCTATTAAGAGGATGGCACAGGTCTCGCCTTGAGCTTAATCTATATCGTGAGGCAAAGGGATTAGTACATGAGAACATTACGAGTTCGTAGATATGATCTTTACGTATACTTTGGGGTTAATATGTCTTACTAGAGGCCGCTATTAACACGGTGACCGGAAAGGTGTTTACGGTCGCGACCAAGTATCGTGAACCTACTGTCGCACACTTAGCGGGTTGGAACACTAATTCGAATGTGATTCGGATATGGGCTCAATCGGATAGAGATCCGGATAGACTCTATTGGGCCTCGGTCCACGAGGCCCAAGTGAGGTCTATATATATGGAGCGAGGGAGGAGGAACGCACTGATAATCCCGAGCTAATCCGTAGCCGCCACCTCGAGCCAAACCCTAGCCGCTCGCGAGTCTTTGGTACACTCGCGATCGGCGTTCCACCCGGACGTGTGGATACGGTGGGCGCGCTCGTTGCGGCGTTGATCGGCATCAACAACCTCTGATTGGATCGCTCGTGGTGTGGTTGATCGCGTGGAGGAGCGATCGGTTCGGGACGATCGACTACTTCCACTACTACTTCGCGGCGTGGTTGGATCGGCTTCTCCAACTCTTCTTCATTGCTGCTGGCGTCTAGTGGTAACGATCTATGATCCTTCCTTAAGCATGATGTTCTTGTGTGCGCGGTAGAAAAATTTTGTTTTCGCTATCGTAGCCTACTCGCGATCCATTATGTTATTCTTGGTTTTCCTCAATAACACACTAGGATCATAAGGGTAGAAGCGGGCTTGCGATCACTATAACCAAAGCGACTCAAGACCTTCTCCACATAGTGAGATTGCACAAGTGTAACCCCACCATCACCTCCTCTCGGTAGCTTAATGTTAAGAATCACATCGACCACTCCCAAATCTTTCATCTCAAAACTTTTGGACGAAGTCCTTGACCTCCTCAATCACATTGAGGTTGGTCCCAAAAATCGATATGTCATCAACATACAAGCACAAGATCACTCCTTCTCCCCACCATAGCGATAGTACACACATCTCGTCGGCTTCATTCACAACAAAGCCAGAGATGTCAATGTTCTGTCGAACTTCTCATGCCATTGCTTGGGTGCTTGCTTTAGGCCATACAAAGATTTTAACAACTTGCACACCTTTCCTTCTTGACCTCCTACCACAAACCCGTCTGGCTGATCCATATAAATTTCCTCTTCTAGCTCTCCATTTAGGAAAGCTGTCTTAACATCCATTTGATGAGCGAAGACCATAAGAAGCGACCAAGGCAAGTAGTACTCAATTGTGGTCAATCGGACAACGGTGAATAAGTATCAAAGAAGTCCTCGCCTTCTTTACGAGTATAACCCTTGGCCACAAGCCTTGCCTTGTACTTTTCAATTGTACCATCAGGCCTAAGCTTTTCTTGAAAACCCATTTACATCCCTGGGTTTACACCCATAAGGACGATCAATAACCTCCCAAGTTCCATTAGACATAATAGAATCCATCTCACTCCGTACTACTTCCTTCCAGTAGTCAGCGTCAGGAGAAGAATATGCCTCTTCAATGGTTCTTGGAGTGTCATCCATGAGGTATACAATGAAATCATCACCAAAAGATTTTGCAATCCTCAGTCTCTTACTCTTCGAGTAACTTCATTATTATCCTCCTCGGGATTTTTCATAGGCGTTGCTCAACATGTTCTATCGGCACAAAAGAATCAAGGAAATTATAGGTTCTTGACTAGATGAGCTAGGTACATCACATTTTATAGAAATTCATTCTCAAAAATGTAGCATCTCGGACTCTATGATTGTACCAACACGCACGTCCGGTACTTGATTTTATAATTAAGAACCTATAACCCGTTGTGCATAGCATAACCAAGAAATACACAATCTACGGTTTTTGGTCCAAGTTTACGCTTCTTGACAATTGGCACGTTAACTTTGGCCAAACATCCCCAATCATAAGTATGAGAGAGTCAACTTCTTATTTTCCCATTCCTCGAATGGTGTTACTTCTTTGTTCTTTGTAGGAACTCTATTCGGGACATGACACGCATCAATATAGCCTCACCCCACCATTCCTTAGAAAGGCCCAGTGTCTAACATGGCGTTAACCAAATCGATTAGAGTGCGGTTCTTTCTTTCGGCAACCCTGTTTGATTCGGAGAATAGGGCGTCCTCTCATGAATAATTCCATGTTCCTCACAAAATGAAGTAAACTCATTTGAAAATACTCTCCCCACGATCGGACCTTACAGCTTGATTTTCCTCTCAAGTTGGTTTTCTACCTCGACTTTATAGATCTTAAAGTAGTCAAATGCTTCATCTTTTGTTTTCAATAAATACACATAGCAAAATCTAGTGCAATCATCTATAAGTGTCATGAAATATTTCTTTCCACCTTTAGTCAATCGCCATTCATCTCGCACAAATCGGAATGAATGAGTTCTATGATGCCAAATTCCTCGCCTCTTTTTTGCCTTGTGAGGCTTGCGAGGTTGTTTCGATTGAACACACGCATGGCACTTAGAACCTTTGACCAAAGTGAATTTGGGATTAAACTCATATTAGCTAAGCGCGTCATACACCCAAAGTTAACATGACAAAGTCGTGAATGCCAAACATTGGATTCATCATCATCGTTACACACATGGTTCACAATTTTATTATAGGAATCCATCAAAGAAAGCGAAACAAGCCTCCGCTTTCATAACCTTTACCAACAAATGTTCCATACTTAGACACGACACATTTATTGGACTCGAATGTAAGCTTAAAACCATCTCTACGGTAGAGATCCGCCAACAATTCTTCTTTATTGAGGGACATCTTGCGTTCTTGGTGCGGTCTTTCCAGTAAACTTGATTGACCGTACCAACACCATGAACAGCTGCATGCGATCCGTTCCCCATCAACAAGGAGCAACCTCGACATGCACGATAAGATGAAAACAAGGAAATATCGGCACACATGAATATTAGCACCGGTGTCAACCCACCACGCGGTGATTGACAAGCCGAAAGAACTATAGGTAAATAATTACCATACCCGATGTTCCTCCGGCATCACTAATAACCATGTTTGCGGACTTCTTACGCTTATCCTTGCGATGCGGACAATCCTTAGCCCAATGGCGGGATCACCGCACACAAAGCAGATGCCCTTTCCTTTGCCTTTCTTCTTAAATTCGATGGCGGCCTTGGGCTTGACAAAGGCTTATTTTCTTCTTATTGTGGATAGCACGAGGGTTCTTCTTACGCACCAAATTGGCACTAGAACCTCCCTCGTGACAACTTTCTTGCCACGAGTATCTTTTGCCCTCGCCTTCTCTTCAACACCAAGAGTACCAATGAGATCGGTAACTGAACTCCTGCCTCTTGTGTTTTAGAGAGTAGCAAAATATGACCAAGAAGGTGGTAACTTAGCGATAATACCGCCGACCACAAACTTGTCCCAGAACTCGCACTTATTATTCTCAAGCTCCTTTGCCGGTAGCACGAATTTCATGAGCTTGTTCTACTACGAGCGATCATCGACCATCTTGTAGTCATAGAACGCTCCATGACATACTGACTCCTTGCCGACATCGGAAACTCGAACTTGGCCTCAAGTGCATCCCACATCTCTTTGCCCGTAGGCAAATGCATGTACACATCCACAATGTTATCGCGCCAAGATGTTGACAAGTGCACCTCGAAACAAGTTATCCGCTAAATTGAACTTGCGTTAGTCCTCGTGAGATAGAGGCTCGTGGGCTTGCCTTGTGCAACATGAAAACATTCCATGGCGATAAACCACGGGATTGCGTGCGCCATCTCTTAAAATTAGAACCATCAAGCGGAGGTGCGGCTTAAGTGACGACATAAAGCCAACTACGAAAAAGACCTATCAAGTTTTTGGATTGTTGGAAATATAGTCAATTTTCGGCATATTTTAATCCGAAATTAAGTATATATAACATGACATACAAGAGCATGAGTGATTCAATAATCATGTATTCATATTCGCTAATGAACAAGCTAACAGCAACACCTATTAACATATTCACAGCGCACCAGAAATTAAGTATATATAACATGACATACAAGAGCATGAGTGATTCAACAATCATGTATTCATATTCGCTAATGAACAAGCTAACAACAACACCTATTAACATATTCACGGTATGCGAAATGAATACATCGGAGGAGAGTTCGGGTTATACCCTCGGGCGGGGCGGTGTCGGTGACACCGGATGCGCCGTTACCATCGATCGACATGATGGCCTATTCGATGTAGTCGATCGAGGCTTGATGCGGGGCGGTGATGCGGGAAGATGTTCGCGATGCGATGTCGCGGCGGTTCACCACCGGGATGAAGGCGAAGTCACGGAATGAGTAGTCGCGTCGCTCCCAAAAACTTGATCGCCCGTCTACCCGTGCGGTACTCGCACGGACGGAGTTTGAGAGCCTACTAGCCCAGAGCCTTCGCGCAAGGTTACGGATCGGAGATTACGATATAGCGACAACAAAAGCAGGCGATCTTTTATATCCTTCGTATGGAGAAGAAATGAAGAGGCGCTTCGTGGCGCAAAAGCGAAGGGCGAATAAGCTGCAGCCATAACCCACTCGTCGCGCACCGTTCGCCATCCATTCGTTAATGCTATTTCTGCGGTCGGTGCGTTTGATTTTCGAATAGATAAAGAAAAGCGCCCGCGCGATCGTCTGCGTGCGCTGCGGCCTGACGCGACGGCGACGCGGCGCTTGCGGCGGCGCTTGGCCAGCGGCGGCGGCCAGTGTGACTCTCTCAATTTCACAAGGGGTTACCACATTCCACCTTTTAAAGTGGTGTAACTCCCATTCAATTCTCCATATGGTACTAAACAGTTTTCCCATGTGGGCCTAGGAATTTCATTTGATTAATTGCTAAATTAAATGGGCCAAAACCCAATTAATCCAACATCTATGGCATTGTGTTTCATGAGATCTAGCTCTCTTGATCTAATTGTGCTGGAGGAGGGAGTACATAACTACCAAGAGTACTATTTGAGATGTACGTGCTCCTTGGCAAATCGAGCTCCAACATCAACACAACACAGAGAGGGAGAGAGTTAAAAGCCCGCACAATTCTGAAAGCAGATGTCCAAACAAAGTAAGTAAAGTTTGCATTGCACACGGTGAGAGGCTTCCATAGCCACTTCAAAATGTGTGCAAGTATTCATGGATCGCCTCAAATTAACCTCATTTTCAGGGGGCGGAGTCAGGATTGGCCCATGCCTGCATCATGTGGGCTAGGCCCTTCATACCTTAAAAATATTACAGTTTCTCTATGGAGTTTTGTGGGCTTTTGGTACTAGACCCTGACAGCCCTGGGCCTAGATCTTAGTGGGCTGCGCCTTGAACCATCACCATGCTTTTAATTGCACAATGAATCAACTCCTCATTAGCTCATAAACATCGTAAACAGTCAATAGCATAAGCACTAAATGCACCGAATCAATAACATTGTTTGCACTTTGTCTGATCATGACCGGACTGGTCGGTCATTAATTCAGGCCACGTTCGGTTGGTATAAAAAATAGTGGTTTATAGCTGAAATTGCACCATAGCTAGCTGAAATTATACTGTAGCTGAAAGTGAATTATTTGGTATAATTAAATTTTAAAAACTTTAAAATAGAAAAAAATATGTTAGCTCATCACGAACAACGCAAATGAATACAGAAAAAAAGAACCGGCAAAAAAGCTCAAAAAAAACCAAAAGTTCAGAAAAAAAACGAAATTTATGAATAGTAAAAATAAACCAGAAGGTAGAAGCAAGTCGAAATGAGCGGGGCCGAGTGGACAGGCCCAGAAATCAGCCCGAAGTCACGACGTCTCTGTGTTTCCTAGCCTGCCATTCCAATCCGGGCGATCTGAATGCCAAGCAAAATGCATCGCCTCTGTTTTGTCGGTCCGGGTGACCAAAACCGGGCAGTCGATAGCGGCAGATCCAGTATTTCTGAGATAAATGTTCACAGTTAATAAAATATTATTCAAAGGATAAAAGAAAAGGGTTTTGGTGAAAAAAATCAAAGTATAAATTGTTCCAACAAAAACATATCAAAATAATGTAAAAAATTATAAAATAATTAAGCAAAATACAATTTTAACTCTACCACAATTTATGCAATTTTAGGGACAGTCATTTCATTGTTCCTTAGAACCACCTTGCTAACTTACTCAAATTTTTATGCTATATAACTAATACTATCTATAAATATTACAAATATGCAAACTTCTTCATTTTTTAAGGTTCTATGATCTATATTTCATAAAGGAATAATCATTCAATGAATTATTTGAGATTTATCGATTTCGAAATTGGGAGGGAGAGTGGGAGACCAAACACAACCGACACAGGAATAAGACCTCGTCGTAATGTCGTTTGTTGGACCAACCGTTGCTTGCCTTCAATTTTAGTAGTTCAAGCAACGGCTAAAACCTCATGTACTTTGACTTGCAACACATGAACAAACGCTTTTCGAGTCCTTCATCAAGCCCTAAAATTTAACATACTCTCTCATCTCGGCCCTTCGCATCGTGAAGTATCTCGATCTAGATTGTCATCGCATCTATCCAAATTGGAACCACAATTGACATCATTCGCAAGATATCATTGACTTTGCGGTGATGCCATTATTACCACCTTACTATGTAATCTGCCACCATGACTGGTCCAACGCATACCTTTTTTGAAACCCTTCGATTCAAGTGCGCTTTAATCTACGCCGTTCTAACCATCTTTAGATTCATGCACCAATGCATGGAAAGTACATATTCCACCCTTATTCAACATATCCTCCTCAAGAGCTCTTGTAAAACCGACACGCCATTAATGTACTCTTCACTCACATTTCGTATACATCCGCCGCCCCACGTTACACATATGACAAATTAGTTTCTTCCGATTCGACGAAGAAACAATTTCTATGAGACATCGAACCCCATTTACCCCATTTGACGATTTAAGGATACATAAATTAGATTTTTACTTTAAACTACACTTTTGACCTTAGAACACTAATGTGTCTCGATTTTAGATTTTATTTTAATAAGTAAAATAAGTCGCTTAATTCATTAAGGTTACGCTATACCATGTATCAACCAATTTCCTGGAAGGTTACATTGGAACAATTATTATTTATTTCAAGCTATTTCACTTTTCTTAATCTTTAAAAGAAATAAATTCTAGATATATACGATCTAAAGTAGCTATATGTAGCAAGAATAATTAATTAAATTAATTTAAATACAAATAGACTATGAATTGAATAAACCCTAAACCCTAGACCATGCTAGATGTAAATAATCTCTCGATATCAAGCTAGCTAGATCTAAACCATCTTCAATTCTCCTTTCATCAAAAGCTAGATCTAAATTATAATGCAATTAGGAATAAATTACTAACCATATGTACTCAAAAATGAATAGATCTACAATCACTCTTAACAAATAGTCTCCTTTCACCAAATGGCAGTCTTAAAGCGCCTCCAGCCTCAAAGCAGTAGTCTAGATCGGAATTTAAGATGAGGGTTCATGGGTCTGGTGCAATTAATTTAGTAGAATTATCACATATGGTTGAATTAATTATCTCGCATCGCTTTTTAATACAAACCGCTTGTGAAGTATCGCAGATGGTTCAAATAGAAAACCGCTCATGATATTTTGATAATATCACATACGATTTTTGTTAATAACCGTCGTGATACTTCATAGACAGGTTTTACAATGAACCGCCTATGATATTACATCTTCACAGCATCGTTTAGCATCGGCATCAACATAGATGGTTTCTAAACTAAAACCGTCTATAATTGTTTTAATATCGACGGTTTTGGATAACCGCCTTTGATGTGGTGTCTAGTATTAGGCTTTTCGTAGTAAAGATCCAACAAGCCAATTAGAACACCGATGCAACCTCAAAAATCCTCGGTAACAAGACACCAGTCGACTACATCCTACAAACCGATCAAACTGCCCTCTACCTAACAATAACACTAAAAATGCAATACACTCAAAATCAAACTCAAACTTAGACAACACTTGTACAACAATGTCAAATACTCATAACACACTATAGGGTAACCTCTACATAGTCTTACGAAGTGACTTTTGTAAGGATGGCTATGATCATCATGATTAGAGGTGAAAATGAATCAAATAGTTTCCGACATTCGGACAATTTTCGACGGAATGGTTTGGTCGGATTTTTATCGGATAGTGTTGGATCGGAAACGAATACGATTTTTGAAAAGAATACTAATATGATAGCGCACTATCCGTCGAATACAAATACGGACCCGACTATTCGAAGATGACGAAATCTGAATATCCGACCACTAGCCATATGTACTAACTACTAAGCCCAAGGCTGAAGTGCGGACAGGCCGCGCGCATGGCCGCTGTCGTCGATGCGCTCGAGTGGCTGCAGGGGCTCAAGGACATGGCCGTCGCGTCGGCTCTGGCCGACCGCGCCCGTGGCCGGGAGGAACGCCATCTCCGCCCAGATCTGCGCCGAGGTCAAGGGCGCCGGCGCCGGAGCTGGCGCAGCCGCACGGCGGAGGAGCGCGTCCGCGAAGCTGGCATTGCTCCACGTCGAGTACGTATTGTATCTATGTGCTCGTGTGTATGTGTGTATATATATAGTAAGATCAATTTACGTGGTGAGGCATATTTAGTTTAGGTGGCATGAGGCATGCAGATCATGCAAACATGTATCGTGAACTGTACGATCGATCGATTGCTTGCGCGTTTCGCGCATCACGAAGTGAACGTTTTGCGATCGCGATGAAAATACTGTGCTGTGCTGGTTTAGATTTTATTATGAATGTTTTGAGAAGATAAACTCTTTATATGTTTTTATTGATTTTGATATATAATTTAAGAGGTTTTTATATTCTGATAAATGTTCGTCACCGTATTCGTTTCGATTCATATTTGCTCGATATCTGTATTTGATACTATTCGTATTTATATTTGTATTCAAGGTATCCGTATTCATATCTACATCCCAAAAATATGAAAATAAATGTGGTATAAACATTATCCATCCGTTATATCCCTGTAAGTTTGTTTTGTTCAGTACAGGGATTTGATCTTGCGTACTAAATAAGCGATCCACGATTTGATTCTTTGTTGCTTTAATTCGGGCATATTAATTAGGATGGAATCCAGTTCCATGTACGTAAACAAAACCATCTGCTTGATTCAATTTTAGAGGTACATGACCTGTAATCCTGAACCAAAACATACACCTAATACAGTCCCCAGTTTTGTCACAGCAAAAATGATGGTTTTTTTTCAAGAATTATTTTTAAAGGTGCATGCACAATGTTAAGTTGTCAACACATGACTGATTCAAATTCCACATTTTCTCAAGTTAGCTTGAGCTAGTTGTCGTCGTAGGATAAGGACCAGTATCTAACCTCGATGTCACCAAAAGTTCATACTTGTCTTTTGTGCAAAATTCAAACCCTAGAAAGAAAAAGAAATAGATACAAGTTGAAACTAGTAGGCTGCCAAACTATATGTCAAAACTTAGATATATCTAGTGTAGACTTCTTCATGCCATGTGGTGACCGAGCGACTGCCTGCATAATAATTATATGCCTCCTTGCCGAATGGACAACACTGAAGTGGAAGTTAGTCAATTTTCTGATGGCATGTCTTATTTTCACCAAACATTATGCATAACTTAATACAACATTCCAAATCACTTTTGTATAAGAAAAATATAACATTGTCCTTGACCAAATGTGAAAGGAATAGGCTGATCAGAGCCTGTATAGTTGTTGAAAAGGTGGATCTTAAAAGTTAGCGTAGAATTGACGTTTGCAATTAAGAAAATAAGGGCAAGCCATTCTTTATGGTTCACCCAATATATTTTGTCAAGGAAACTAACTCCATGTTCATGTATGAATTGGATTGGATGAGAAACCTTTACATCCCGATGTCACCATGGTATGCTTGTTCTCAGGACATTCAAGCTCCACTTCCCGATTACCTAATATACAACACTTCATTTTTTTTGCGCCAAACCCCGTGTTTTGTGAAATCGCTACATGTGTCCTTTGTTTCTAAACAAACCTCGCTTCTCGCAAACAGGTCCCTGCCAGTTTTTTAAAACACCCCCACTTTACCGATAGCAACCCACGGCCAAAATTGCGTATAGGTCATTGTTTAGTTACGTATAGGTCCTTGCGGTGTCCTCGCTTTTTATGAAAAACCCTTCGTCTCGAAATTACGATACGCCCCGATTTTTCTTTAGAACCGCAATTGTTGTCTCTTTTACTCGTCCACACAGCTAGAAGGCGTGCCGCCACGTGGCTAGTTAAGTACACTACTACAGAATAATACTAGACGCAAATCACGACGGTTTATAAAACCGTCTGCGATGATAGTAATATAGACGGTTTTAATTTGAACACCGCTCGTGTTGGTGGCTCGAAAAAGTATTCAGACGGTTCATACCTATGAACCGCTCGCGGATATTTATATCAGACGGTCCGTATTAAGAACTGCTCGGATAATCCATTATCACGCCGCACGCTTGTTACTAAAACCGCTCCGTTATCACGCACGGTTTTAGTAACAAACCGCCCGTGATAATCACGACGTTTAGTAAAATCCGTGATAATCCCATGTCACCGATAATGTGTAATAATACATGTCACCAATAATTGGCGATACACGTGATTTCGATCTCACCCGCTATTCTCTCCACATCGAATGGCGGCACCAGCCTCCTACGCCAGCCCTATTAATAACTCCCATCAACCTTTCACCGGTACTAGTCACGCGTGAGTTCATCCACTAGCTAGCTTCCCGTATGCATCTCCTCCGCCGTGAACTAGCATTCTTCATCGCGCACTAACGGTTCATACTAAAGAACACACTCTGCCGTAAGTGTCGTAAGTGTGTCTTGTTTAGTGTGGACCGCCGTGCCACGAAGGGTTTGTTAGCTTGTCATCCCGTAATAGATCGACCAATGTGTTGTTGAGTGCTTGCCTCAGATTTGCATGTTCCTCGATGCCGACTCATCGTCAGATGTGATGTCCACTCCGACAATCCTTCTTTTTCTCGCAAAATTCAAGGCATTTATTATAAAAGTTCAAAAAGATATTTCAGATTCTTCTGGTGAGCATGATCGACATACCGACTTCTTCGGTGAGCATTATCCATTCTCCTCCCACTTCTCCCACAAGAAAAGAAGTGGAAGAAGCGATGGATAGTCGCCACCAAGAAGCCGTATGTCGATCTACGTCACCAAAGAATTGAAATGTTTTTTTTGAACTTTGTAGGTGGGACCCACATGTCACACGGATTTAATAGAAATAGCTCGACCAAAGCCGTGAGCTGGGGCTCGAACGCGCCGAGGGGAGCAGGGAGAGATCGCACTGAGCGTGGTTCACCGTGTTGCTTTTACTATAAGGTAATAACTTTGAGATATCTCGCATATGGGTTGAACTATCACGCACGGTTGTTACTTATGAACCGCTCAGTGATACTTAGTATCCGGCATCCGTAGGTGGGACCCACATGTCGATGATTTAATAGAAATATAGCTCGACCAGCGCCGCGTGAGCGGGGCTCGAACGCGCCGAGGGAGCAGGGGGACAGAGATCACCGATAGCCGTGGTTCCGGTGTTGCTTACTCTATAAGGGTAATAATCTCCTGAGATATCTCATCATCAAGACTGTTACTTATGAACCGCCTTGATATTAATTGTCACAGACGGCGTAATAAAACCGTCGTGATAACTGGATTATCACAGACGGTTTTTATTACAAACCGTCGTCATAGTAACAACCAATCAAATTCATCATAGACGGGAATCACAAAATAAAAGGCAAATATATTAATTTCAATTTTATGCAAATTTATTACAAATGTCGAGAGATAAAGAGATTGCCGATTCTAATCTTCCGGGCTTCAGACGCTTCTTCTCAATTTGGGACATGGAGGAGCCCACCGAGTTCTCGACCGCTAAGATCGCCCTGTCCTCCGCGACTGCCCTCCAAAGATTGGCAAATGATCATTAGCGATCATAAGCTCAGAGGATAGCATGATAAGATTCCTCGAATCGCCGCTTCGCTACGGCATGCTATCCATCTCCATTGCCACAAATGCTTCCTCCGCGTGCACATTGTAGAGAAGAACGAGGGTAAGCGGTTTCCCTTTCCGAGCAAAGAAGACAACACCTGGCCGGCGGATGATGAGGTCCACCGACTGATGGAAGCGAAGTCGAGGGAGGAGAGCAGATGGAGCGGAGGAGTCTTTAGACGTGGATTGTTGGCCTCGTGTCGACACGCCGAACAAAAGGTGGATAGATGAGAGGAAGGAGATGAGCAGAAACTAGAATCCATATTAATCGAGGTGATGAAGGAGATGAAGGAGAGGAGCGGAGAGTCTTGAGATCGTGAAGGAGAGATGATGCTAGTAAGAACAAGATGCGATCACAAGAACATGCAGCAGATGAGAGTGTACGACGAAGACCCCGCACGCATATTTAACCAAGACGATTTGTTCAGATATTAAAGAGACGTCAGATAACGAAGGAGATACGTTATACGAAACAAGAGATACGCTCGTTATCGCACGTTTTTATTAAACACCGGCTCGAGTTTATCACGACGGTTGTTTATTAATAACCGCATGAGCGATAACAAGCTTTTCACGCACGGGTTTTAATATAAACCGTCTGCGTGAATGATCACACGTTTGCTAAAAACTCGCTTGCGATAATGCCACGAAGCATTTAATGCGCCGCTCGTGCCCTGCCTTCATTTCGATCCAGACCGTAGCCACCGCAGGCACTCGAGCCTAGCGATTTGAGGCCGCTATTTTGGTGGGAAGAGGTAGATTGCTTTGAAGATTCATTCAATTCATACTTTCCCGCCGGTGGGCTAGCTCTAGATCGATATGGTTAGTAAGATAATTTATTTTTCTTTAATTGCATTACAATTTAGATTTAAGTAATTGGTGAGTGTTATTGAAGATGGTTAATTTGTAAAATTGTTGGTTATATATATAGTTGTGTTTATAATATGATTTGAGCTAGCAAATTAAACCTCAATATAATACATGTGGCCGGTATATATGTAGTAGTAATTAGTTAAGGTATTTTTAAATCGAAAGTTATGTATGTACGTAACGAGGGACCAAGTCGGATGTATGTCATGCAGTCAGTGAGTGAAGAGTATATTAATGGCGTGTCCGCTTACAAGAGCCGCCGAGGAGGATATGTTGAATAAGGGGTGGAATATATGTATCGTCCATGCTACCGATCGCGAATTTAATGATGTTTAAGAACCGAGGGCAAATTGAAGCGCACTTGATTCTGAGGGTTTCAAAAAGGTTATACGTGTTGGACCACCATGGCGGTGAATGATCATATGTCACGGATGACATCGCCGGTGAAGTGAATGATATACCGGATGACATCACGGTGAAGTGAATGACATGGCGCGGATGATGTCGATTGTGGTTCGGATACGGATAGGTTGCGATGACAACTGGATCGATGCCATGATGTAGAAGAGAATTATGATGAGAGAGAGTATGTTAAATCCGTGGCTTGATGGAGGACCTGAGAAACCTTTGTTCACGTGTTAGTGTCAAAGTACAGGTTGCTACCGTGCTTGAACTGTTGAAATTAAAGACAAGCAAGCTTGGTCCGACAAAGTTTCACTGCCGGGTCTTTTTAGCGGACATGCTTCCTGAGGAAATGAGTTGCCTAAACCACGATAAAGCCAAGAAGGTCCTTTGTCCATTGGGAATTGTAGAAAGAATACAGTGCATGTCCGAACGATCGTATCCTCATCGTGAAAGAGTATGAAAACATGCATGTATGTCCGGTGCAACGATCCCGATACAAACGTAACAATCAATCGATGACGGCGAGGGAATGAGGTGAAGAAAGGACCCGGTAAGGTGGCATGGTATTTTCCTATAACCCTCGCTTGAAAAGGTTTTTGCAACCAAAGGAGGCAAATTGCGTTGGCACTTTGAGGAGCGCAAGAAAGATGGAATGCTAAGACACCTTGTCGATTCCGCCCAATGGAGAAACATCGATAGGAGTTTTAGACTTTCAAGTAACCAAGGAATATAAGGTTCGGATCGAGTACGATGGAATGAATCCTTTCAGCATGAGCGTCGACATAGCACATGGCCCGTGACTCTCAGATCTATAACCTTCCTCCTTGGTGTGTATGAAGTAAAGTATTTTGTCACGATACTTATCCAAGGGCCAAAGCAACTCGGGAATGATATTGATGTACCTAGCACCATTGGTGGAAGATCTAAAAGTACTATGGAACGGGGTACAGGTATGGGATGCGTATAAACGAGAGAACTTCACCTTGCGCTCTTTATTGTTCTCGCACCATAAATGATTATCCCGCCTTTAACCTATCGGCCAGTAATGAAAAGGTGCCAAAGCTTGTACTCACTGCTTAGATGGTACCGAGAGTGTGTGTTGAAACACTCAAAAACTGCTTCACATGCGCCACTGGTTCCTTCTGAGGGCTCACCCATACCGCAAGATGAAGAAACAATTTGACGGAGAGAAGGAAGACGGTTCAGCTCCAAGATATTTAAAGGAAAAGAGGTTTATAATATGGTTAGGATTTAGATGTTGTCCCCTAAAGGGACGCAAATTGAGGTCGTGAGAAAAACACCGGAAGAAGAGATCAATATTTTGGGACTTACCTTATTGGGAGTACCTAGATGTTCGACACGCATCGACGCCATGCACGTAGAAAAAATGTATGATGCTTGATTGGTCTCATCGAACATTCGTGATAAAACAAAGGATCAATGCACCGCTTGACTTGGCTGAAATGGACATCGTGCCGAGTTAGCACCGACATGCAATGACAATGGACGAACATACCTTCCCCCGCAGTTACACCGTCCAAGGTGGAGAAAAAGAATCGCTGTTGCTTGCATGGTGTCAAAGTTCCGTCTCGTTACTCCGCAACGCCAAGAAACTTGTTTCGATGCAAGAATTGAAGTTAAATGGCATGAAGTCTCACGATTGTCATGTGTCATGACATGATGTTCTATTGCAATTAGAAATATTTTACCGATTAGAGTCCGAGAGACAATTATGAGGCTATGTTATTTTTTAACACAATTGCTCGAAGGTCATCGATCCCGGGACTAGATGCTCGCACGATGTGGTGATGACTCTATGTCATCTTGAAATGTATTTCCTCCTTCGCTTTTTCGATATCATGGTCCATCTCATTGTTCACCTTGTGTGGGAGATAAAATGTGGGCCTATTCTCACGTAGCATGTACCCATTTGAGAGGTTCATGGAATTCTCAAGTCCCACGTGACGGAATCGTTTCGACCGAGGGCGATCGTCAAGGTTATGCAAGCTAAGAGGTCATTGAGTTTTGTGTCGATATGGCTCGATTCAACCGATAGGTGTGCCTCAACTCATGAGGGAGGTCAAGGGTATCGGAACTATCGAAGGAAATCAATCACCCGGATATGGACGCGATACTGCCCATTTCACGCCTTGCAACACATGATCAAGTGGCGCTTATGTTGACCAAGACAAGGATGTGCTTCGCAATGTAATCCGGAGCGCCGATGTTTGGATCATGAGGCAACACAACGCCGGTTCAACCAATGGTTGAAGGACCAAATCGCTAGGAGCTCGCAGTGAGTTGTTGACATGGTGGCAAAAGGACCAACATTTACAGACATGGCAAGGGTATGATATAAATGGGTATACATTCTATACAGTGATCGTGGATGTAAAGAGCACTAACTGTATCAGCGGTGTCCGTGACAGATGCGCTCAGCATCGGTGGGTTGAGAAGCTCGCATATGGATTCATAGAAGAGATTTGGGAGCTCGACCACGTGCTTTTCAAGATCCCCTTATTACCGCCGCTGGGTGCATCTCGCCACAGAAGGTTGACAAGCACGGTGTCACTACCGTGGACCTCCAACGTGCCTGTACAAAGACGAACCATTCGTATCGCCAATCAAGTTGTTCAAGTTTTCTATGTAACCCACCTACAAATAAGAAACGACATGTAGTTCTTCATGGAAAAAGGAGAATTGTCGAGTAGAGAATGTAGTGATGAGGAAGAATACAATCAATTTGACGAGTTACTCCTTTGAAATGGCATATGGGTCGATGATGAACAACGTGACGAAACTAGTTACGCACGCATCGATCATCATGAAGGCTAATTTTAAAGGAACTAAGCAAGTGGATTGAGTCATACACCCAATTGTTCAAAAATGTGATATTTAGGTGAATGTTGAAAATGACAATTCATGTATGTGATGTATATGTGAATTTGCATTTATGTATATAACAATGCATGTATGTGATGTATATGTGAATTGATGTTTATCTCGAAAATGTGTATGAATGCCGGTAGGTGATGTTGATGAATGCCGGTAGGTGATGTATATGAATGTCTGGTTGGTAATTATATGTTATCACGCATTTCTCACCAATAACCGCTCAGGATAATATATCACGCAGTTAACAATTGTAACCGCTCGTGATAATGGGTATACTTACCATTATAGTGTGAGATAAAACCGGCGGCGGGTTGGCTACCGCCGCCACTCCTTCCCCCGCCCCTGCTGCTCGAGCCCCCGCCACGCAGCCGAGGTTGAGCCTTTCTTTATTTTTTCGAGACCGACCGGTGGCCCCACTGCCGGGACGACATATCACGTATTTCTAAATTAATAACCGTCAGGATATATTACGCGACGGTTATTCGCTTATAACCGTCCGTGATAATCTCCTTATATAACCCCACGCTGCCGACTAGGGTTAGTCGCTCAGCCGATCCCGATCGAGCCCATCGTCCCCGCCGCCGCCGCCCCGCCGCTGCCGCCGCCCTCCCCGCCGCCCCGCCGCTGGAACCGCCGCCCCTCCCCGCTGCCCCGCCGCCGCCGCGAACCCCGCCGCCGCCTCCCCGCCGCCCTGCCGCCGCCGCGAACCCCGCCGCCGCCTCCCGCCGCCCCTGCCGCCGACGCGAACGCCTGCCGCCGCCCTCCTCCTCGCCTGCCGCTGGGGAACCCTGCCCACCTCCTCGCCCTTCGCTACTTCTACTCCTTGAATCCATTCCCCATCTCCGCTATCGCTCACTTCACTTCACTTCACCGTTGTATCAAGGACATAGATTGCTTGTGGGATCGGTTGTTGCTCTATGATGATTAAAATCTTATGTCGAGATTGGAGGATTTAATCTTTGAGCTCTAATTATCGCCACTTGTTGTCTTTTGATTCATGCTCATATCATGCAACTATTGTTAATCGTGAGCTTTGAAGAATATATTATCTCGTCACTTGTTGTTTTTGATTCATGCTCATATCATGCAACTATTGTTAATCGTGAGCTTTGAAGAATATATTATCCGTCACTTGTTGTCTTTTAATTATCGTCACTTGTTGTCTTTAAATTATCCGTCACTTGTTGTCTTTTTTAATCATTACTTGTGTCTTTTGATTCTGTCATATTTAATGCACACATGTGCATGATATATTATCTAATTTGAAAGTGACAAGGTTAAGAGCTCAAAGATTGAATTCAGAATATAATAACCAATCGATGAAAAGTATGTGATTGATATATGGATTGATGTCATTGTGTGCTTATATAATTATAGAGGAATTATATTTATGCTTATATCGCAAATTTTTATCCTAATAGACCCACAAATTGTCGAATAGCAACATGTCATCCGCGATTCTTCAACATCATCGCCGGAGGCGTCCGCCCAAAATCAAGACGCCAAGGAAGAGGGCTATCAAAGAAGCTCGAGGGACGATTTACCATCACACAAGTCGATGATTCGGGGTCCTCTTCCCCAGCGAAGTTTACGAGAAGAACGATCGAATAGTTGCACGACAACGAATTGAAATCACATTCGATTGTGGAAGAGCGTTCGCGACTCTAAACGTGAGTCGGTGATGAAATTTTGGCATCGCTCGAGATCCCGTAAGAACACCAGACGCCGGCAACGACAAGCCTTGCTAGGGGCATGCAAAGCATGGAAGAACTTCAAGAGCACGCCAGGACTACGTGGAGAAGGACGAAACACCCTTTCAAAATACCCATTCTCGGAACCACAATGGAAGAGTTCATGATGAAGACAACCAAGAGTTCAAAAGTACAAGTGCAGCAAGGCCCTCCAGTAAAAACACACACCCACGTACTTGGCATTGCCTGGGTATGCGGGTAAAACTCAAAGGAGGAGGGAGGACGAACAGTACTCGGGGACATCGCCGCCATTTGCCAATATCCTGATGACCGCGTCAAATTGATTAGAGCAAGGTCATCTCAACGACATCGGATGTCTCCTTCGAAACCCCGCACAGCAAGTGTCTCGTCATTGGTAAGATATCGATCGAACCACGTAGCTTGTAATTACTCCACAACTTCATTTAAGTGAAATGACATGTCGTGGTTTTGCAGAAGCGTTGATTGTTGAATCTTCCTGGGGTCATTCCATGGAACAAGGAGAAAGATATCATGCCCCGGGAAACAAGGAGCACCCGGTCGCACGAGAGGCCTTGGGCTTTACGCCCATGGAAACATGAGCCAAGATGACCAAATGTATCGGCGTAAGAGAAACAAAGCCGAGCGTGACGCACGGCTTCGAGAAGAGCTCAAGGCTACTCTAAGAGAGGAGATAATGGGTGATCCGCCGATAAAATCGAGATGAGGTGCGGAAATGCATTTTAAAATCACAGTCGCCCCCGCCTCCTATGCTAGCTAGCCCGCACAACCATCCGAGTAGTTGCGGCCAATCCGACGCAAACCGAGGCCGATTTTCTGTGACTCGACATCCTCGTAATAATTATTATCTCTCGAATGCTTGCTCCATTGATAGGCCTATTCGATGAGCTAATCAGATCGTTATGTAGGAGCCACGGCGTGTGTCCAGTGAGATATGCCCGCTCCTTGTACGCCGCTGGGGCCGTGCATATCACCGTAACGGGCTGTGGTGCACGGTCAAGCTTTAGCTGTGCTCGCAAAGTTCATGTGGATGGTGTGCATGTTAATTTTGAGGTCGCCCCTGCCAAGCCGCCCAACCACGAGATCGTGGCTCAGGGCGGCCATTGGAACATTCATCCAAAGGGCCCAAAAGCGACATCTCCCGAGGCTTCTTCACCGCAAGGGCGTGACCAGATCTACAGCACCGGTGCCATCTCCATCGCGAAGACTTGTCTCCACCACTAGCTGCATCGGTGCTATCTCCATGTGTGCTCTTCTCGCCAGAGCAACTGCCCGCTGCTACCTTTAAAGTCGACCACCGAAGTCGACCCACGCCGAAAGAAGGGCGCAAGGGCAGCAAGGGCAAAGCACGAAGACCAATGATGATATTGGCCTGCATCGCCATTGGCCAGAATTGCGTTTACAGCCGTTGCTCGAGAAAAGGGCCTCCAACACCTACCATTAGTTGCCACCAATTGCACAAGTGGTACATGGAAATTCAATGCGCGAGGCTAACGGAGATCGTGCATCGCCAAATTCGCTGGAGCATTTCCATCACAATTTTCAAGACGTTCGTGGTCGCCGAGGACTTATTCGATCTTTTCACGCCAACGCCCGACGCCTCACTCATTCGGCGTCGACGCCGTAAGTGTGCACAATCACAGCCTCCGCTCATGTCACACCGATAAATGCCATATATAATTTGTTGCTTTCGGTGTGTATATGTAGACACATGTGGACTAAAGCTAGAACATCCCACCATCATCGGTTGGTTTCTTGACCCACACATGGTCGCGCTATATACCATCGACGAGGATATGTCCGTCGAGAGGTACATTGCATCGTATGCGGCTCAACACAATAAGGATTATATACTTATGCCCTACAATCAAAACTTTCATTGATTTTAATAGTCATTGTACCAAATGGAACAAGGTATATTACCTTGATTCCTTAAGTAAGAATAAAATGGACTTACAGCTTGTCGCCAAGTAATCGATAGGTAAGTTTATTTTCTCCATACATACCTATATTGTACTCTTTCTTTCATTCCGATTGACTAAGGTTAACTTTTTGAATCAATGAGGGCGCTCATGATGTACGCTGAAATGGGGTGTCTCAAGCAAGGGCCAAAGGCCCGAGACATACTCGAGATTTTAAGGTATTCGCTATTACACACATTAATCCTATGCAAGCAGTCAGATAATGCCCTTGAATTATTGCTCATTCTATTTTTGCGTTGCCACCAAAGAACACGGGCAACACATGTGGATTCTATGTTTGCCATTACAATGGACCTACCTCGATTCCTCGAGATCACCAATTCCAAGGTTTATCAATCTTTCCATATTTACTTCATACTTATCACGTTACATATATACGCATATTCATATCCCTATCCACAGTCGCTGACATCCCGTCAACCGCATTGGAACAGCCCGATATTTCACATTCGAGGAGAGTTGGCGCATTTTTGGTGGCTCAAGTCATAAAGTCGGAAGATGCTCCATCAGGCACCATGAATTTTATTGCATTGTAATGCGCTGTAATGGATATTTTATTTCAATTCAATTGATTCATCATAAGTGGATACTTTATGTTTGTGAATGAAATGTGATGTGTATTGGATGTTTATGGATGCCTATATACCGTTCATCGCTTGTTTCAGAGGGCATGGCTAGCATTTCGAGGCTAGCAATAAACAGGAATAGATTTAGGTAGAGGAATATCACGCGTTTTTAACTAAAACCGCTCAGGATATGTGATAATCCCACGGTTTTTAACCAAAAACGCCTGACATATTTACAGACGGTTTTAACAAAACCGCTCGTAGATATGATATCACGATTGCTTTAACTAAAAACGTCGGATATTCGATAATCCCGCACGCTTTTAACCAAAAACGCCCGTGATTATCATACCACGACGGTTTTTGTTAAAACCGCTCCGTGATTATTTCATATCACGCATTTGTTTTAGTTAAAACCGTCGTGATTATCACCATATCACGACGGTTTTAGTTAAAACCGCTCCGTGATTTGAGCTATCGCACGGTTGAAAACCGCCCGTGATGACCTCAGATATCATCGACTGATAATTAGACGGTTCGCAAAACCGTCCGTGATGACGTTTGAACCGTCTGTGATGACCTGCCCGTAGTAGTGATATAATGAATCACTTGACTCTCCAGCCACTGCTGCGCGATGGTTAGCTCCAATATCATCTATATAATATTGGCATTTCCCTACCACAAACACAATATTTTGTTCAGGTGAACTTTATTAAACTATTACAAAACATGGCTAATTCTTTTATATAATACCCTTGCTCCCAAGAAACAAAATTGACCAACCAAACCACATTGGCTTAATTAAACTACAAAACTGCAACCTGCACTACAATCTAATCAACCAAGGAGGAAGGTTATAGATACAGAGAGTCACGAGCCAAGTGCTATGTCAGCTGCTCATGTTACCGAAAGGATTCATTTCATCAGTACTCAATCCAAACCTTATATTCCTCGGTTCTAGAAATCTGTAAACCTCCTATCGATGTTTCTCCTCTGGGCAGAATCAGTAAGGTGTCTTAGCATTTCATTCTTCT
Source organism: Bonia amplexicaulis (assembly GCA_036346245.1). Taxonomy (NCBI): domain Eukaryota; kingdom Viridiplantae; phylum Streptophyta; class Magnoliopsida; order Poales; family Poaceae; genus Bonia; species Bonia amplexicaulis. The sequence continues at coordinate 95,472 of JAYGGG010000480.1, read as the reverse complement.
TATGCTCCTTCGAGTGTCAACGCAACAGTTTTGCCTCCTTTGGGTTCACAAAAAATCGCTTCAAATCGGGAATTACAGGAAGATACCATGCCACCTTAGCAGGAGATCATTTATTTACCTCTATTCCCTCACTGTCATCTGATTGATTCTTATGTTTGTATCGGGATGTGTTGCACACCGGACATATATGCATGTTTGCATACTCTTTACGGTAGAGGATACAATCGTTTGGATATACATGTATTCTTTCTACTTCTATTCTCAATGGACAAAGAATCTTCTTAGCTTTGTAGATGATTTTAGGCAACTCGTTTCCCTCTCGAAGCATGTCTGCTAAAAGACTTAACAGCGTCATGAAACTGTTGTTGGACCAACCGTTGCTTGCCTTCAATTTTAGTAGTTCAAGCACGGCTAAAAACCTCATGTACTTTGACTTGCAACACATGAACAAACGTTTCTTCGAGTCCTTCATCAAGCCCTAAAATTTAACATACTCTCTCTCATCTCAGTTCCCTTCTGCATCGTGAAGTATCTGATCTAGATTGTCATCGTGCAGTCTATCCAAATTGGAACCACAATTGACATCATTCGGCGGCATATCATTGACTTTGTCGGTGATGCCATTATTACCACCTTACTATGTAATCTGCTTTTCACCATGACTGGTCCAACGTGCATACCTTTTTTTGAAACCCCTTCGATTCAAGTGCGCTTTAATCTACGCTCGGTTCTTAACCATCTTTAGATTCATGCAGTCAATGCATGGAAAGTACATATATTCCACCCCTTATTCAACATATCCTCCTCAGTAGCTCTTGTAAAAACTGACACGCCATTAATGTACTCTTCACTCACACGGTTTTCAGAATACATCCAGTTTCGGCCCTACGTTACACATATGACAAATTAGTTTCTTCTGATTCTGACGTAACAAACAATTTCTATGAGACATCAGAACCCCCATTTACCCCCATTTATACGATTTAAGGATACATAAAGCAGATTTTTTGACTTTAAACTAGACTTTTGACCTTAGAACACTAACAGGTCAGATTTTAGATTTTTATTTTAATAAGTAAAAGAAGTCAGTTAATTCATTAAGGTTACGTTTATACCATGTATCAATGGCCAATTCTCAGTGGAAGGTTACATCGGAACAATTATTATTTATTTCAAGCTATTTCGGCTCTTTCTTAATCTTCAAAAAGAAATAAATTCCTAGATATATACGATCTAAAGTAGCTATATGTAGCAAGAATAATTAATTAAATTAATTTAAATACAAATAGACTATGAATTGAATAAACCCTAAACCCTAGACCATGCTAGATGTAAATAATCTTCTCTCGATATCAAGCTAGCTAGATCTAAACCATCTTCAATTCTCCTTTCATCAAAAGCTAGATCTAAATTATAATGCAATTAGGAATAAATTACTAACCATATGTACTCAAAAAATGAATAGATCTACAATCACTCTTAACAAATAGTCTCCTTTCACCAAATGGCCGTCTTAAAGCCCGCCTCCACTCAAAGCGATAGTCTAGATCTGGAATTTAAGACAGAGGGTTCATGGGTCTGCGTGCAATTAATTTAGTAGAATTATCACATATGGTTGAATTAATTATCTCAGACTGTTTTTTAATACAAACCGTTTGTGAAGTATCGCAGATGGTTCAAATAGAAAACCGTCTATGATATTTTGATAATATCACATACGATTTTTGTTAATAACCGTCTGTGATACTTCATAGACAGGTTTTACAATGAACCGTCTATGATATTACATCTTCACAGACTGTTTTTAGCACTGGCATCAACATAGATGGTTTCTAAACTAAAACCGTCTATAATTGTTTTTAATACTGACGGTTTTGGATAACCGTCTTTGATGTGGTGTCTAGTATTAGGCTTTTCGTAGTAAAGATCCAACAAGCCAATTAGAACACCTGATGCAACCTCAAAAATCCTCGGTAACAAGACACCAGTCTGACTACATCCTACAAACCGATCAAACTGCCCTCTACCTAACAATAACACTAAAAAAATGCAATACACTCAAAATCAAACTCAAACTTAGACAACACTTGTACAACAATGTCAAATACTCATAACACACTATAGGGTAACCTCTACATAGTCTTACAGAAGTGACTTTTGTAAGGATGGCTATGATCATCATGATTAGAGGTGAAAATGAATCAAATAGTTTCCGATTAATTCGGACAATTTTCGAATACGGAATGGTTTGGTTCGGATTTTTATCGGATAGTGTTGGATCGGAAACGAATACGATTTTTTGGAAAAGAATACGAATATGATAGCGTACTATCCGTCGAATACAAATACGGACTCCGACTATTCGAAGATGACGAAATCTGAATATCCGACCACTAGCCATATGTACTAACTACTAAGCCCAAGGCTGAAGTGCGGACAGGCCGCGCGCATGGCCGCTGTCGTCGATGCGCTCGAGTGGCTGCAGGGGCTCAAGGACATGGCCGTCAGCGTCGGGCTCTGGCCGACCGCGCCCGTGGCCGGGAGGAACGCCATCTCCGCCTAGATCTGCGCCGAGGTCAAGGGCGCCGGCGCCGGAGCTGGCGCAGCCGCACGGCGGAGGAGCGCGTCCGCGAAGCTGGCATTGCTCCACGTCGAGTACGTATTGTATCTATGTGCTCGTGTGTATGTGTGTATATATATATAGTAAGATCAATTTACGTGGTGAGGCATATTTAGTTTAGGTGGCATGAGGCATGCAGATCATGCAAACATGTATCGTGAACTGTACGATCGATCGATTGCTTGCGCGTTTCGCGCATCACGAAGTGAACGTTTTGCGATCGCGATGAAAATACTGTGCTGTGCTGGTTTAGATTTTATTATGAATGTTTTGAGAAGATAAACTCTTTATATGTTTTTATTGATTTTGATATATAATTTAAGAGGTTTTTATATTCTGATAAATGTTCGTCACCGTATTCGCTTTCGATTCATATTTGCTCGATATCTGTATTTGATACTATTCGTATTTATATTTGTATTCAAGGTATCCGTATTCATATCTACATCCCAAAAAATATGAAAATAAATGTGGTATAAACATTATCCATCCGTTTATATCCCTGTAAGTTTGTTTTGTTCAGTACAGGGATTTGATCTTGCGTACTAAATAAGCGATCCACGATTTGATTCTTTGTTGCTTTAATTCGGGTACATATTAATTAGGATGGAATCCAGTTCCATGTACGTAAACAAAACCATCTGCTTGATTCAATTTTAGAGGTACATGACCTGTAATCCTGAACCAAAACATACACCTAATACAGTCCCCAGTTTTGTCACAGCAAAATGATGGTTTTTTTCAAGAATTATTTTAAAGGTGCATGCACAATGTTAAGTTGTCAACACATGACTGATTCAAATTCCACATTTTCTCAAGTTAGCTTGAGCTAGTTGTCGTCGTAGGATAAGGACCAGTATCTAACCTCGATGTCACCAAAAAAGTTCATACTTGTCTTTTGTGCAAAATTCAAACCCTAGAAAGAAAAAAAGAAATAGATACAAGTTGAAACTAGTAGGCTGCCAAACTATATGTCAAAACTTAGATATATCTAGTGTAGACTTCTTCATGCCATGTGGTGACCGAGCGACTGCCTGCATAATAATTATATGCCTCCTTGCCGAATGGACAACACTGAAGTGGAAGTTAGTCAATTTTCTGATGGCATGTCTTATTTTCACCAAACATTATGCATAACTTAATACAACATTCCAAATCACTTTTGTATAAGAAAAATATAACATTGTCCTTGACCAAATGTGAAAGGAATAGGCTGATCAGAGCCTGTATAGTTGTTGAAAAGGTGGATCTTAAAAGTTAGCGTAGAATTGACGTTTGCAATTAAGAAAATAAGGGCAAGCCATTCTTTATGGTTCACCCAATATATTTTGTCAAGGAAACTAACTCCATGTTCATGTATGAATTGGATTGGATGAGAAACCTTTACATCCCGATGTCACCATGGTATGCTTGTTCTCAGGACATTCAAGCTCCACTTCCCGATTACCTAATATACAACACTTCATTTTTTTTGCGCCAAACCCCCTGTGTTTTGTGAAATCGCGTACAGGTCCTTTGTTCTCGCAAAGCAGGTCCTCTTCTCGCAAACAGGTCCCTGCCAGTTTTTTTTAAAAACACCCCCCACTTTACCGATAGCAACCCACGGTTTCCAAAATTGCGTATAGGTCATTGTTTAGTTACGTATAGGTCCTTGCAGTCCTCGCTTTTCGAAAAAACCTTCTTTCCTCCGAAATTACGATATCGCCCTCGATTTTTCTTTAGAACCGCCTCGCGGTTGTTGTCTCTTTACTCGGTCCACACGGTGGGCTAGATGGCGCGGCGCGCTTACGTGGCTAGTTAAGTATATACACTACTACGTAAAAGGCTAATACTAGATTTAAGCAAATCACGTATTTGCTTATAAAACCGTCTGCGGCGAATAGTAATATAGACGGTTTTAATTTGAACACCGCTGTGTTGGTGGCGTCGCCGAAAAAGTATCACGCAGACGGTTCATACCTATGAACCGCTCGTGATACTTTAGTATCACTGACGGTCCGTATTAAGAACTGCGTCGCGGATAATCCCAAATTATCACGCAGCGGTTTGTTACTAAAACCGCTCGGATAATCGTTATCACGCACGGTTTTAGTAACAAACCGTCTCGTGATAATTCACGACGATTTTAGTAAAAATCCGTGCGTGATAATCCCATGTCACCGATAATTGGTGTGTAATAATACATGTCACCAATAATTGGCGATACAGTGATTTCGATCTCACCCGTCTATTCTCTCCACATCGAATGGTGGCACCGCCTCCTCCCACGCCGGGCCCTTATTAATAACTCCCCATCAACCTTTCCACCGGTACTAGTCACGCGTGAGTTCATCCACTAGCTAGCTTCCCGTATGCATCTCCTCCGCCGTGAACTAGCACCTCCTCCATCGCGGCACTAACGGTTCATACTAAAGAACACACTCTGCCGTAAGTGTCGTAAGTGTGTCTTGTTTAGTGTGGACCGTCGTGCCACGAAGGGTTTGTTAGCTTGTCATCCCGTAATAGATCGATCCGAATGTGTTGTTGAGTTTTGTGCTTGCCTCAGATTTGCATGTTCCTCGGCGATGCCGACTCACCGTCGAGATGTGATGTCCACTCCGACAATCCTTCTTTTTTCTGCAAAATTCAAGGCAATTTTATTACAAAGTTCAAAAAAAGATATTTCAGATTCTTGATGAGCGGTAGATCGACATACAAACTTCTTCGGTGAGCGACTATCCATCGCTCCTTCCCACTTCTCCCACAAGAAAAGAAGTGGGAAGAAGCGATGGATAGTCGCTCACCAAGAAGTCGGCATGTCGATCACGTCACCAAAGAACTGAAATGTCTTTTTTGAACTTTGTGAGTGGGACCCACATGTCACCGACGGATTTAATAGAAATAGCTCGACCTCGGCGCCTGCGTGAGCGGGGGCTCGAGCGCCGAGGGAGGCGGGAGAGAGATCGCACGACAGCGGTGGTTCACTCGGTGTTGCTTACTCTATAAGGGTAATAATCCCTTTGAGATATCTCGATGGCGGGGTTGAACTATCACGCACGGTTGTTACTTATGAACCGCTGCGTGATACTTAGTATCCGGCATCCGTGTAGGTGGGACCCACATGTCGTGACAATTTAATAGAAATATATAGCTCGACCTCGGTGCATGCGTGAGCGGGGCTCGAGCAGCGCCGAGGGGCAGAGACAGAGATCGCGCTGATAGCCAGGTGGTTCCCTCGGTGTTGCTTACTCTATAAGGGTAATAATCTCCTTTGAGATATCTCAGTAAGGCGGGGTTGAACTATCACGAGACGGTTGTTACTTATGAACCGCTCAGGATACTAATATCCTGACGGTTTGTAATAAAAACCGTCGTGATAATCTGAATTATCACGACGGTTTTTATTACAAACCGTCATCATAGTAACAACCAATCAAATTCATACGAGAGAGGGAATCACAAAATAAAAGGCAAATATATTAATTTCAATTTTATGCAAATTTATTACAAATGTCGTGAGATAAAGAGATTGCCGATTCTAATCTTACGGGCTTCAGACGCTTCTTCTTCGAATTTGGGACATGGAGGAGCGCCCGCTGAGTTCTCGAACGCCGTTAAGATCGTCCTTGTCCTCTGCACTTCGTCCTCCAGCATTGGCAAATGATCATTAGCGTCGTCATAAGCTCGTGAGGATAGCATGATAAGATTCCTCGAATCTGCCGTTTACGCTTCGGCAATGCTATCCATCTGTCTCTCCATTGCCACAAATGCTTCCTCCGCTTTGTGCACATTGTAGAAAGAACGAGGGTAAGCGGTTTCCCTTTCTGAGCGAAGAAGACAACACCTCCGTCGACGCGGATGATGAGGTCCAAATGACGGATGGAAGCGAGTCGAGGAGGAGAGCGGGCGTGGCGGAGGAGCTGCTCTAGACGTGGATTGTTGGCCGCCTGTGTCAGATTACGGCCGAACAACTCAGTGTGGATAGATGAGAGGAAGGAGATGAGCGAGAATACTAGAATCCATATTAACGGGTGTGATGAAGGAGATGAAGGAGAGGAGCGGAGGAGCTGCTTGAGATCGGAAGGAGATGATGCTAGTAAGAACGATGCGTGATCACAAGAACGACTAGCAAAGATGAGAGTGTACGTGCGTGAAGACCACGCACGCATATTTAACCTTGAAGCATGACGGTTCGTATACAAAGAGACGCTCAGTATAACGAAGGAGATACGTTACGAAACAAGAGATACGTTACGGTTATCGCAGACGGTTTTAATAAACAACCGTCGTGAAAAGTCGGTTATCACGACGGTTGTTTATTAATAACCGCTGCGATAACAAGCTTTTCACGACGGGTTTTAATATAAACCGTGCGTGAATGATCACGACGGTTTGCAATAAAACTCGTCGGTGATAATGCCACGAAGCATTTAATGTTGCTCGAGCCGCCTCGTCTTCATTTCGATCCGGACCGTAGCCACTGCTGTGCACTCGAGCCTAAGCGATTTGAGGCCGATTATTTTGGTGGGAAGAGGCGAGATTGAGCTTTGAAGATTCATTCAATTCATACTTTCTGTGGTGGGCTAGCTCTAGATCGATATGGTTAGTAAGATAATTTATTTTCTTTAATTGCATTACAATTTAGATTTAAGTAATTGGTGAGTGTTATTGAAGATGGTTAATTTGTAAAATTGTTGGTTATATAATAGTCGTTGTGTTTATAATATGATTTGAGCTAGCAAATTAAACCTCAATATAATACATGTGGCGGTATATATGTAGTAGTAATTAGTTAAGGTATTTTTAATCTTGAGTTGTTATGTATATACGTAACGTGGGACCAAAATTGGATGTATGCATGAGCCGTGTGAGTGAAGAGTATATTAATGGCGTGTGCCTTTTTACAAGAGCCGCCGAGGAGGATATGTTGAATAAGGGGTGGAATATATGTATCGTCCATGCGGTTCTGCGAAATTTAATGATGTTTAGAACCGAGGGCAAATTGAAGCGCACTTGATTCGGAGGGTTTCAAAAGGGTTATACGTGTTGGACCGGTCATGGCGAAGTGAATGATCATATGCCGCGGATGACATCGCCGGTGAAGTGAATGATATGTCACGGATGACATCGCGGTGAAGTGAATGACATGGCGCGGATGATGTCGATTGTGGTTCGGATACGGATAGGTTGCACGATGACAATCTGGATCGATGATGCTTGGCGATGTAGAATTATTATGATGAGAGAGTATGTTAAATTCGTGGCTTGATGGAGGACTCGGAGAAACCTTTGTTCACGTGTTGCGGTCAAAGTACACGAGGTTGTCGGCCGTGCTTGAACTGTTGAAATTAAAGACAAGCAACAGCTTGGTCCGACAAAAGTTTCACTGCTTCTTGGGTCTTTTAGCGGACATGCTTGGGAGGGAAATGAGTTGCCTAAAACCACGTATAAAGCCAAGAAGGTCCTTTGTCCATTGGGAATTGAAGTAGAAAGAATACGGGCATGTCCGAACGATCGTATCTGTCACCAGTAAAGTATGAAAACATGCATGTATGTCCGTGTGCAACGCATCCCGATACAAACGTAACAATCAATCGGATGACGAGGGAACAGGTGAAGAAAGGACCTCTGGTAAGGTGGCATGGTATTTTCCTATAATTCCCGTTTGAAAAGGTTTTTGCAACCAAAGGAGGCAAAATTGCTGCGTTGGCACTTTGAGGAGCGCAAGAAAGATGGAATGCTAAGACACCTTGCTGATTCCGCCCAATGGAGAAACATCGATAGGAGTTTTGCGGACTTGGTGCGAACCAAGGAATATAAGGTTCGGATGATACGGATGGAATGAATCCTTTCGGTAGCATGAGCGGCCGACATAGCACATGGCCCGTGACTCTCTGCATCTATAACCTTCCTCCTTGGTTGTGTATGAAGCGAGTATATTTCTTTGTCGATACTTATCCAAGGGCCAAAGCAACACAGGAATGATATTGATGTGTACCTAGCACCATTGGTGGAAGATCTAAAAGTACTATGGAGCGAAGGGGTACAGTATGGGATGCGTACAAGCGAGAGAACTTCACCTTGCGCTCTTTATTGTTCTCGCACCATAAATGATTATCCTGCCCTTGCTAACCTATCGGGCCAAAGTACGAAGGTGCCAAAGCTTGTACTCACTTGTTTAGATGGTACCGAGTGTGTGTGAAAACTCTCGCAAAACCGTCTACATGCGTCACCGTCGGTTCCTTCGAGGGCTCACCCATACCGCAAGATGAAGAAACAATTTGACGGAGAGAAGGAAGACGGTTCAGCTCCAAGATATTTAAAGGAAAAGAGGTTTATAATATGGTTAAGGATTTAGATGTTGTCCTCGGAAAGGGACGCAAATTGAGGGCTCGTGAGAAAACACACGGAAGAAGAGATCAATATTTTGGGACTTACCTTATTGGGAGTACCTAGATGTTCGACCTTTGCATCGACGTCATGCACGTAGAAAAAATGTATGTGACAGACTTGATTGGTCTCTTCTTGAACATTCGTGATAAAACAAAGGATGGCGTCAATGCACGGCTTGACTTGGCTGAAATGGACATCGGGCTGAGTTAGCACCGACATGCAATGACAATGGACGAACATACCTTCCCCTAGTGTTACTGACCGTCCAAGGTGGAGAAAACAGAATCGTGCCGATGCTTGCATGGTGTCAAAGTTCCGTCTCGTTACTCCGCAGCGTCAAGAAACTTGTTTCGATGCAAGAATTGAAGTTAAATGGCATGAAGTCTCACGATTGTCATGTGTTGATGACACGATGCTCCCTATTGCAATTAGAAATATTTTACCGATTAGAGTCAGAGACAATTATGAGGCTATGTTATTTTTAACACAATTGCTCGAAGGTCATCGATCCCAAGGACTAGATGCTCGCAATCGATGTGGTGATGACTCTATGTCATCTTGAAATGTATTTCCTCCTTCGTTTTCGATATCATGGTCCATCTCATTGTTCACCTTGTGTGGGAGATAAAAATGTGTGGCCTGTATTCCTCGTAGCATGTACCCATTTGAGAGGTTCATGGAATTCTCAAGTCCTCGTGCGGAATCGTTCTCGACCGAGGGCATCGTCGAAGGTTATGCAAGCGAAGAGGTCATTGAGTTTTGTGTCGATTATATGGCTCGATTCAACCGATAGGTGTGCCTCAATCTCGTCATGAGGGAGGTGAAGGGTATCGGAACTATCGGAAGGAAATCAATCACTCGAGATATGGACGCGTATACTCAAGCCCATTTCACGGTCTTGCAACACATGATCAAGTGGCGCCTTATGTTGACCAAAGACAAGGATGTGCTTGACAATGTAATCCGGAGCGCCGATGTTTGGATCATGAGGCAACACAACGCTCGGTTCAACCAATGGTTGAAGGACCAAATCGCTAGGAGCTCATAAAGTGAGTTGTTGACATGGTTGGCAAAGGACCAACATTTACGAGTTGTGACATGGCAAGGGTATGATATAAATGGGTATACATTCTATACAGGATCGGGATGTAAAGAGCACTAACTGAGCAGCGGTGTCCATAGATGCGTTCGATGCAGATGGGTTGAGAAGCTCGTACTATGGATTCATAGAAGAGATTTGGGAGCTCGACTACGTGCTTTTCAAGATCCCCTTATTTATTTGCCGTTGGGTGCATCTCACAGGTGAAGGTTGACAAATGCGGTGTCACTACCGTGGACCTCCAACGTGTCGGGTACAAGGCGAACCATTCGTACTCGCCAATCAAGTTGTTCAAGTTTTCTATGTAACCGAGGCAAATAAGAAACGACATGTAGTTCTTCATGGAAAAGGAGAATTGTCGAGTAGAGAATGTAGTGGATGAGGAAGAATACAATCAATTTGACGAGTTACCTCCTTTTGGAAATGGCATAAGGGTCGATGATGAACAACGTGACCGAAACTAATTACGTCTTGCCGATCATCATGAAGGCTAATTTTAAAGGAACTAAGCAAGTGGATTGAGTCATACACCCAATTGTTCAAAATGTGTGATATTTAGGTGAATGTTGAAAATGACAATTCATGTATGTGATGTATATGTGAATTTGCATTTATGTATATAACAATGCATGTATGTGATGTATATGTGAATTGATGTTTATCCGAGAAAATGTGTATGAATCTTTGGTAGGTGATGTTGATGAATCTTTGGTAGGTGATGTATATGAATCTTTGGTTGGTAACTTCTGATGGGTTATCACGCACGGTTCTCAATTAATAACCGTCGTGATAATATATCCTGACAGTTAACAATTGAGCAAATGCGTGATAATGGGTATACTTACCATTATAGTGTGAGATAAAACCGGCGGCGGGTTGGCTACCGTCGCTCACTCCTTCCCCCCCGGCTCCCTCGGCGCGCGTTCGAGCCCCCGCTCACGCAGCGCCTGAGGTTGAGCCTTTCTTTTATTTTTTCGAGGCGGCGGGTGGGCCCCACTGCCGAGCGACATATCACGACGGTTCTAAATTAATAACCGTCAGTGATATATATATACGAGCGGTTATTCGTTTATAACCGTCGTGATAATCTCCTTATATAACCCCACGCGCCCCGACTAGGGTTAGTCGCTCTAGCGGATCCCGATCGAGCCCATCGTCCCCGTCGCCGCCGCCGTCCTTTGCTGCCGTCGCCCTCCTCCGCCTCGGCCCGTCGCCGCCGCGGAACCCCGTCGCCGATCCTCCCGCCTCGGCCCGTCGCCGCGGAACCCCGTCGCCGTCCTCCTGCCTCGGCCTGTCGCCGCCGCGAACCCCGTCGCCGTCCTCCTGCCTCGGCCCCGTCCGCCGACGCTGAACGCCTGCCGCCGTCCTCCTCCTCGGCCCGCCGCCGCCGGAACCCCGTCGCCGTCCACCTCCTCACCGCCCTCTGCTACTTCTACTCCCTTGGTTGAATCCATTCCCCATCTCCGTTCTTTGTTCACTTCACTTCACTTCCTTTGTTGTCTTGAAGGACATAGATTGCTTGTGGGATCGGTTGTTGCTCTATGATGATTAAAATCTTATCTTTGAGATTGGAGGATTTAATCTTTGAGCTCTAATTCTCGTCACTTGTTGTCTTTTGATTCATGCTCATATCATGCAACTATTGTTAATCGTGAGCTTTGAAGAATATATTATCATCACTTGTTGTCTTTTGATTCATGCTCATATCATGCAACTATTGTTAATCGTGAGCTTTGAAGAATATATTATCATCACTTGTTGTCTTTTAATTCTGTCACTTGTTGTCTTTAAATTATCATCACTTGTTGTCTTTTAATTCTGTCACTTGTGTCTTTTGATTACAATCATTGGCGAATGCACACATGTGCATGATATATTATCTAATTTGAAAGTGACAAGGTTAAGAGCTCAAAGATTGAATTGATAATATAATAACCAATCGATGAAAAGTATGTGATTGATTATATGGATTGATGTCATTGGTGTGCTTATATAATTATAGAGGAATTATATTTATGCTTATATCGCAAATTTTTATCCTAATAGACCCACAAATTGTCGAATAGCAACATGTCATCCGCATTCTTCAACATCATCGCCGGAGGCGTCCGCTCCAAAATCAAGGCGCCAGGAAGAGGGCTATCAAAGAAGCACGAGGACGATTTACCATCACACAAGTCGATGTATCGGGGTCCTCTCTTTCCTCCCAAAGCGATGGCGCATGGAAGAACGATCGAATAGTTGCACGACAACGAATTGAAATCACATTCGATTAGGTGGAAGGCGTGCTGCGACTCGGAAGCGTGGTGGTGATGAAATTTTGGCATCGTTCGAGATCCCGAAGAACACCAAGGCGCCGTGCAACGACAAGCCTTGCTAGGGGCATGCAAAGCATGGAAGAACTTCAAGACACGCTTGTCAAGGACTACGTGGAGAAGGACGAAACACCCTTTCAAAAATACCCATTCACGGAACCACAATGGGAAGAGTTCAAGGCGATGAAGACAACCAAGAGTTCAAAAGTACAAGTGCGGCGCACAAGGCCCTCGGGCAAAAACACACACCCCACGGACTTGTACGGTGGGTATGCGGGTAAAATCCCGATGGAGGAGGGAGGACGAGCAGGCACCACAGGGGACATCGCCCGCCATTTGCCAATATCCGGATGACCGCGCTCGAAATTGGATTAGAGCAAGGTCATCTACAACGACATCGAGGGGATGTCTCCTTCGAAACCCTGCAGACCGCCAAGTGTCTCGGTAGCTTGGTAAGATATCGATCGAACTCGTAGCTTGTAATTACTCCACAACCGTGCAGTGAAATGACATGTCGTGCTCTTGCAGAAGCGTTGATTGTTGAATCTTCCTGGGGTCATTCCATGGAACAAGGGAGAAAGATATACTCTCCGCGTACAGGAAACAAGGAGCACCGGGTCGTCTGAGAGGCCTTGGGCTTTACGTTCCATGGAAACATGGTTTGAAGATGACTCGAAATGTATCGGCGTCAGAAGAGAAACAAAGCCGTGGCGACGCGGCTTGAGAAAAGCTCAAGGCTACTCTAAGAGAGGAGATAATGGGTGATCCGCTGATAAAATCGAGAGATGAGGTGCGGAAGCAGACGGAAAATCAGCGAGCCGCCGCTCCTATGCTAGCTAGCCCGCACAACCATCCGAGTAGTTCGCGTCCAATCCGAGCAAACCGAGGCCGATTTTCTGTGGACGACATCACGGTAATAATTATTATCTCTCGAATGCTTGCTCCATTGATAGGCCTATTCGATGAGCTAATTACATGTCGTTATGTAGGAGCCTACGGCGAGCTCAAGTGAGATATGCCTCCGTTCCTTGTACTGTTGCTTGGGGCCGGGCATATCGATGCAGTAACGGGCCGGTGCACGGTCAAGCTTTAGCGCCGAGCTCGCAAAGTTCATGTGGATGGTGTGCATGTTAATTTTGAGGTCGTCCGCTACCGAAGCCGCCCAACGATTTAGATCGTGGCTCTAGGGCGAGCCATTGGAACATTCATCCAAAGGCCTAAAAGCGACATCTCCCTCGAGGCTTCTTCACCGATGGCGTGACCAGGATCTCGAACACCGGTGCCATCTCCATCGCAAGACTTGTCTCCACCACCGCTAGCTGCACCGGTGCTATCTCCATAGGTGCTCTTCTCGCCAGAGCAACTTGCCCCGCTGCTACCTTTAAAGTCGACTACCGTAAAGTCGACCCACGGTCGAGGCGACAAGGGCAGCAAGGGCAGCAAGGGCAAAGCACAGAAGACCAATGATGATATTGGCCCGTATCGCCATTGGCCCGTAAATTCGTGCTTGGCGGCCGTTGCTCGAGAAAAGGGCCTCAACACCTACCAATTAGTTGCCACCAATTGCACAAGTGGTACATGGAGCAGTCCAATAAGCGGAGGGCTTAACGGAGATCGGTATCCTTTGTCAAATTCGCGTTGGAGCATTTCCATCACAATTTTCAAGGCGGTGTCTTCGTGGTCGCCTTGAGGACTTATTCGATCTTTTCACGCTCAACGCTCTCGACGTCTCACTCATTCGATCTTCGGGCCGTAAGTGTGCACAATCACAGTCTCCGTTCATGTCATACCGATAAATGCCATATATAATTTGTTGCTTTCGTGTGTGTATATGTAGACACATGTGGACTAAAGCTAGAACATCCCAGTCATCATCGGTTGGTTTCTTGGACCCACACATGGTCGCCAGTATACCATCGGCGAGGATATGTCCGTCGTCGAGAGGTACATTGCATCGTATGCGGGCTCAACACAATAAGGATTATATACTTATGCCCTACAATCAAAACTTTCATTGGATTTTAATAGTCATTGTACCAAAATGGAACAAGGTATATTACCTTGATTCCTTAAGTAAGAATAAAATGGACTTCACGGTTGTCGCCCAAGTAATCGATAGGTAAGTTTATTTTCTCCATACATACCTATATTGTACTCTTTCTTTCATTCCGATTGACTAAGGTTAACTTTTTTGAATCACGTAGGGCGTTCGCGATGTACGTTGAAATGGGGGGTGTCTCGAAGCAAGGGGCCAAAGGCCTGAGACATACTAAGATTTTAAGGTATTCGCTATTACACATTAATTAATCCTATGCACGCAGTCAGATTAATGCCTCTTGAATTATTGCTCATTCTATTTTTGCGGTGCCACCAAGAATCACGGCAACACATGTGGATTCTATGTTTGCCACCATATGGACCTACTCCTCGATTCCTCGAGGATCACCAATTCAAGGTTTATCAATCTTTCCATATTTACTTCATACTTATCACGTTACATATATCGCACATTCATATCCCTATCCACAGTCTGCGTACATCCCGTCAACCGCATTGGAACAGCCGATATTTCACGAATTCGAGGAGAGTTGGCGTACTTTTGGTGGCTCAAGTCATAAAGTCGGAAGACAGTTCCACTCGTGCACCATGAATTTTATTGCATTGTAATGCGATGTAATGGATATTTTATTTCAATTCAATTGATTCATTTGCGAAGTGGATACTTTATGTTTGTGAATGAAATGTGATGTGTATTGGATGTTTATGGATGCCTTATATCTTGGTTCATCTGCTTGTTTCAGAGGGCATGGCTAGCATTTCTGAGGCTAGCCAATAAATAGGAATAGATTTAGGGTAGAAGGAATATCACGGCGGTTTTAACTAAAACCGTCAGGATATGTGATAATCGAGCGGTTTTAACTAAAAAGCGCTCAGGATTATCATGTACCTGACGGTTTTAACAAAAACCGCTCGTGGTATGATAATCACGCAGCGGTTTAACTAAAAACGTCGTGATATCGATAATCGAGCACGGTTTTAACTAAAACGTGCGCGATTATCATGTACCCGCGAGCGGTTTTAGTTAAAACCGTCGTGATTATCACATATCACGACGGTTTTAGTTAAAACCGTCTGTGATATCACCATATCACGACGGTTTTAGTTAAAACCGCTCGTGATTTTGAGCTATCGCGACGGTTGAAAACCGCCCGTGATGACCTCGTATTATCGACCCATAAATTCAGACGGTTCGCAAAACGCGTGCGTGATGACGTTTTGAACCGTGCGTGATGACCTGCCTGTAGTAGTGATATACCGATGAATCACTCTTTGGACTCCCTCTCCAGCCACTGCTGCGCGATGGTTAGCTCCAATATCATCTATATAATATTGGCATTTCCCCCCTACCACAAACACAATATTTTGTTCAGGTGAACTTTATTAAACTATTACAAAACATGGCTAATTCTTGGGCATATAATACCCTTGCTCCTGCAAGAAACAAAATTGACCAACCAAACCACATTGGCTTAATTAAACTACAAAACTGCAACCTGCACTACAATCTAATATAGCTGTGCCATAGCTGGTCGGTAATGAGGTCCTTAATATTGTAATATTAATTCCATGGATGCAACGCAGGACGCAGCTGGAGACCTCGAATTTTGGACACATGTGGCACCGTAGTAATCTAAAATTCCAAATTTGGCTCGGTGCAAAAATTCCAAACTGCCCCCTTCCCGACCGCGAGATCACCCGGCGGCGACACAGCGAGTCGTGCGGTGCGGCACCGCACGCGATCAAGATTCACGGGTCGTGCGGTGCCGCATCGCACGACTTGCTTGCCTCTGCGCCGCCGCACGCGACCCGCCTCCCGACCGCACGATCCGCCTCCGCCGCACGACCCGCCTCCCGCATGACCGCGGTGCCGACCGCACGACCCCGCTGCACAAAATTTTTGTTTAGGATTTGATATATGTATTTAGTATAAGAATTTATATGTATTATTGAGTTATTTACAATAAAAATAAATTTGGATATATGAAATGTTGTTTCAAAAATTTGAATTTGATGTAGAGTCCAGTTTATAGCTTGTGTGATTTTGTTGCATTTTAGAAAATTTAAAATTTTGTTTGGTAGAGTACTGAGCGAAATATGTGTGAAGTAATGATTGATGTATTTGTGATTTTGTAGATTCTTGATCGTGAAAAATTGTTGAACCGACAATAACAATTTTCGATCATGGTATGTTGTTTTATTGTAGAAAATTTAATGAAATTTTTTTTGAAAATAACTGTGATAAGAACAATTAGGCGAAAGGAAGGAAAGTGATATTTAACAGCTGGGAAAAATGAATGCGAAAAGATGAGGAGATTTTATGCTGATAATTAAAATACACTTCATAATAAACAGATATGTTGAACTAGATGTGAAGTAACGATTGATGTTGTGTTTTTTGTAGATTGTCGATCGTGAAAATATGTTGAGCTCGACAATTTTGTAGGAAGGCGACTTGAGTCGATCCCCAATGAGTTTGTAGAGTTTTACTAATTTTGTACTTTTAAACCGGAAAAAATTAGGAGTAGTTGTAATAAAAGTTTATGTTCCTTTGATGTTGTAGGTGCGTAAAACATTTTGAGATAATTTTTTAAGAGCTATTGATCAGAGAACGATCGATACATACAATGGTAAGTCATATTTTGATTTTAGTGAGAATTAGTGTACGGAGAGAACCAGTATATTAATATTGGTAAATGAGTTGCAATATGAATCATTGAATGCGAAAGACGAGATAATAAACTTCATAATACAGTTGGGAGTAACATGCCGCGTACATTTTTATTACATGTGAGAGATCATGTGGAAATGATCCCATCTTTGTGATGAGTATTTGACTGTTGTTTGAAGGAAAATTGAGTTTGTTTTGGGCTTTTATTGCAAAGTCTTAACTCTGGACGAAATGAAGTCGTATACGACTTGTCCTCGTGTCTTGCATCGACCATGTTTGAGCGTAGTTGGAAATTTACCGAGCTCATTTGACCACATTTGGTCGTGGTCGAAACCCGTTCTGGTGCGTACGACCACGTTGAGTGCCTTCTGGTTGCAGCCGGGTGATGTACGACCATATTTGACCGTGGTCGGAAGTCGATACGACCACGTTGGCGAGTATCGGAAGCGGTCGGCGGCGTCTGAGTGATCGGAAGCTTATCGACCACGTTCCGAATCCCTCGGAAGATTTGACCGTTGTCGGCAGTCGGCGCTAGGGTTTACGACCACATTGTGGGATCGGAGCCTCGACCACGTTGTGCCGCGTAGGTCTTAGACCACGTTGTATCGCTAGCGGGTACGACCACGTTAGCACGGGTTTGAACGTAGTCGGTAGTCGTGGCTAGGGTTTTCGACCATGTTGTCCGATCGGAGAATCGACCGTGTTGCGAGTGTTCGAGGTTCGATCACGTTGTGCGCTCGGGCACTCGACCACGTTGTGGAGGTCGGATTCGACCACGTTGTGGTCTCGAAAGTTCGACCACGTTGTCGGCAGATTGGCCGTGGTCGATGGAGTTCTTTCAAACCGGTCGTATGGGCTCATATCATGTCCGATTACGGTGAGGTTTGGTCGGTTGGGTTCCTTGTGAAGTCATGGACCTTGTAGACTGGTTTGTTCTACATTTTGACAGGTCTTGACTAAGTTTAAAATCTGTGGAAGATTTGAGCTCGGGTTGAGCTGTGCGAAGTATGGTTTTCTGTGTAGAACGGTGCTATGTGATGTTTTTGTTGTCCTTGATGGTTGCGGTATCTTGGAGGCAAGTCTTGGTGAGGCTTAGGAGGTCGGGACTAGACAAGGGAGTTGTTGAGGTCGAGCGATGTGAAAAAGTCAAGAGGACGTGTCGTGCGGTGGTGACGGCATGGACAACAAGGCGGTGGAGGAAGCTTCACGGAAGGCGGCGGAGGGGCATTTTGGAGAAATGTCAAGGCTGCGGAGGAAGCCTCCCACCGAGAAAGCATCTGACGACTTGGAGAGTTGGTGGTGCAAGCGGGCAAAGCGGTGGAGCCGTTGCCAGCGGGTAATGGGCAAAGCTTGGAGGCTGTAAAAGCTTTGGAGCTCTGTAACGGGTGGTCTGTGGAGACCAAGAGGCGTGTGAGTATAAATAGAGGAGGAGACTCGAGCCGGGTGAGGTTGTCCCAGGTGCTCAAACTCTATTGTTATATCTTGTGTGAGTTGTCTCGGGTGGAGTGGTTGTAGAAACCTCCATGAGAAATGAAAAGATTGGATTCATCTCTGTATCATTTCATGTTTGTGTTCTTGAGATGAGTTACTTGTTGCTTTGCCCTCTCGATTTCCTTCGGTATATGTGTTTTCTTTGAGAGTTGGCTTGCATTTCTTTGCTCGAATCGATTCACACTCTAAGACCATTTGGTCAATTCATTCCCGAGAGTTAAAATCAAAACAGAAATCTCGTGATTTTCTGCTTCCGCCTCGATTACTCTGTTTTGATGTACGACTTGGTTTTCTCTCCGACCGTTGCTAAGACTTTGGTGGTTCTTGGTTGACTCACTTCTAGAGACCCTTTCTTGCTAAGATTCAAGTCTCATGCATTTTGGTTTTCTGTGCCAATAGTTCTCTAAATTCCCATCTTGGCGGTCGTACTTTGTTTTCGGTTTGACCGATCGAATTCATTGTTCGTCATCTTTTGCTCTTCTTCGACCACGCAGCTTCGGCTATGTCTGTTGTCGAACGCGTTTGATTGTCTCGGTGCTCTAGATCTTTCGACCACAAGTCGGTTCGACCACTACTGTTTTTACATTACGACTTTCGGTCGATTCGGTCCTTCGCGAATGTTTTCGATCACTGCTTTTCTTGTGATTGTTTTCTCGGGTGATTTGACGGTGATTCCGGTCTGCATTTTCCGTGCAGTTACATTTTCTCGGGTGGTCTCGACTGGTCGACCACAACTCTGTTCTTCTCTGGTCTTTACGACCACAGCGGAGAAACTCTCTGTTCTCTTTGAGTTTTCCAGTAAACAACTAATCTTCTTCTTCACAGCTCTTTAGCTATTGGAGAAAAGATCGAGTTGAATTTTTAGAGAGCGTTTAAAGGCACCATTCACCCCCCCCCTCTGTTGCCATTTCGATCCTTCAATTGGTATCAGAGCCGGTTAGCTCTTTTCTATAGATCTTAACCGGTCTGCGAGCCATGGCGACAGACAAGTATTCCACCAAGCCGCCCATCTTCGATGGCTGGATTACCCTTCCGGAAAAGCCGAATGGAAACTTACATCCGTGCTCGGGGGTATGCCATCCGCGGAAGGTGAAGATTCAATTTGTTGTTCCTGCCGATGAGAACATCAATGCCGGGAATATGGCTGATGTTGAGGCAAATGCAAAGGCAAGGAACATCATCATACAGGGATTGAGCAGAAGCGAATTTGATCGCATCTCTCACCTGTCGTCCGCCTCGACATCTGGGTGACCCTCGATGCATACCATGAGGGCACCACCCGGATCAAGACGGTTCGGCAGGACCGGTTCAGCGTGAATACAACAAATTCGAGATGCTTGCGGAGAATCCTCGGCGAGTGCTTTTCTCGCTTTCACAAGATTTTGAGCAACCTCCGAGCCGTCGGTCTCACATACTCCGACTCGGATAACGCCGTCAAATTCTTTACGCACTCGATCTTAGGGTTTGGGAGATGAAGGTGACTACCATCAAGGACACCACGGACCTCTCGACCTTGACTCTTGATGCGCTTTACTCGCCTCAAGACTCACGAGATTGACATAGTCTCGTCGGTCGAAGTCTCGATCGATGGCACTAGTCACCGATCCCGCCGGATCCACTTCTTACGAGCCATCTTGCGGATTCTCCTCGGCGCTCTCGTGACATAACCGATGATCGGATAGAGCGACTTGCGGATGAGCAGCTAGCCCTCCTCGCACGGAGATTCTCCCATGCTTACAAAGGGAGGAGGGACGGAAGGAAAAGAGGACCCGTGATTTGTTTCGAGTGTGGTGGCCCCAACCACATTCGAGCAAACTGTCCCAAGTTGGGGAAAGGGAAAGTCGACTACGGCGGTTCGGCAAGAACGACTACTCAGACAAGAACCGCAACAAGAAGGCCCCAACTCCGACGCAAGGCAAGAAGCCGTTCCGCAACTTTGGGAAGGCCAAGAAGCTCTTCCACCGCGTCCTCGCCGCCTTCGACGACCTCGACCTCGACGAAGTGGAGGGATGGAGCGATGACGACGGGACGGGTGATCAAGAACCCAAGAGCGGCGACGACTTCTCCGGCATGTGCTTCATGGCCCTCGAGGGCGAGATCAGCGACAGCGATCTCTATTCCGACTCCGACGAGGTATGTCCCTCCTATGACCAACTGAATGCAGCTTTTCTTAAGCTAGGAGGTTTTCATGCTAGAGCTAAGACTAGATGTAGTGAGTTGGAGAAGGAAGTAGAGAGATTATCACGGGAGCTTACTTCACTTATATCTGCTCCCTCCCGTGATGACTGTGATACATGCTGTGCTTTGATCGGTGATATGGAGAAGCTAAGGACCTCACATGATAGTCTGTCCTCTGAGCTTGATGCAATTAAGGTGGAGAATTTTAGTCTCCTTGCTGATTTAGAATTGAGTAGGATGACTGTTACCCTACTTACTACTGATGAGACTATTGCTCCCACCTCATGTGAGGATAAGGACTTTAATGATAGAGGACCTTATGCCATGCTTCTGGATCTGCCCGAGTCTTGTGTAAATTGTGATAACTTGAATATGAAACTAAAACGGGCAGATCATAAAATTGCAGAATTTCAAACCTTCTTACTTGAGCCTATTGCTTCTTGCGTGAATTGTCCCAAGCTTCTTCTTGAACTTGAATCGTCTCCAAGCAGCTTTCAAGAATTTGTTGATGATAATAAGAAAATGGCTCAAGATGCTTCTAAGGATCCTGTTAGCTCACCATGCAAAAGTTGTAATAAACTAAAATCTGATTTGATTGCCTTAGATGAAAAGTGTGTGAAGCTAACTAAGGACCTTCTAGAAAAATCACATCCTTCCTGTGCTTTCTGTGCTGAAATGTTGGAAAAGGATAAGGACATGGTAGAGACGTTTAGGAAGAGTTACGAGAACCAAATGGCTAGGATTAGGGCTGCCCCATGTGTCTGTGAAGCCCTCAAGGTTGAGGTGGCCGTGCATAAGGAAAAATACGCACGTGCTATTCGCTCTTCTTCGTTGGTTCTTCTTCCTCTCCTCCTGTTGTTCCTTCTTCTTCTCCTGCTCTTCTTGTGCCTCTCTTTTGGGAGTGTCGGTACCTTATGAACACTCTCGAGAGATTTGTCGGAGGCAAGAAGGATCTCAATCTTATTCTAGACCAATCAAAGATTTGCAAGTTCAAGCAGGGTCTAGGATATGATTTCCGTGAGGATGTGAGGAAGCATCCACAGTAGTGCTCGAGACCCGTGTCAGCGAGGTGTGATTGAGGTCAAGCCCAAGAACAAGAGAGTTCAATTTAAATCAGCGGGCTTTGTCCAAGGGATTTACGACAAGGTGATTTCACCGCAGCCGACCTCTCGTAGGCATGGCATCATTGCACCTTCATCCGTAAGGATGGACATTTATTTGACCATTGCTTCAAGCGCCAAGATCGGCGTAGAGACCGTGTTGCAGCTCTTAGGCATATTCGTGGTCAGCCCTGACCTTGAGTGCACCTAAGACCAACACGAGGTCTAAACTTACTCTTGTTGGTAGTTTTGGGCATCGAGGACTTGGTTCTTCCGAGTTTTACGTTTTCGTTCTCATGCTCCCTCTAGTCGTGACTTCACCGTCCCGAGGGTAGATCTCGTTTCCATCGAGATAGCTACCCGCGGCGTGATCGGCGTCTTTGGGTGCTCAACTCGCTCTCCCGTGGCGATCGGACCCGACCAATGCCAGTGTCTCCACATAGACCTTACGCTTCTTTGAGCGACGGAGAGCGAGGGTAGTTAGAGGTCGACCGTGGTGACTACTTCTTACGCTCGACGTGTGACTCAAGATTGGGTTCCAAAATCTATCTTGATTTATCCCAAGATCGAGACTTTGCTCTCTTGTTGACTCGGGTTCCCGGTGGAAGGAAAGGTTTGGCTTGTAGACTCGGGTGTTCACGACACATGACCGGAGATTCCGTTGGTTTCTTCCTTGCCGTGCTCCAGGTGATGAGACGATCACCTTCGGAGACGCCTCTTCTGGGCGAGTCATCGCCAAAGGTACAGTGCGCATTAATGATTCATTTGTTTTAAAAGATGTTGCCTTGGTTAGTAAGCTGCAGTACAATTTGCTTTCAGTCTCTCAGCTTACCGATGACGATTTCGAGGTGAGTTTTAAGAAAAACAACTGCAAAATTCTTGATTCTTCGGGTGAGTCTGGTTTGCGGGATTTCTCGTTTTGGGAGGATCTTTCGTGCTGATTTTTCTGAGTCTTCTGGTGATCCTCTCCGTTGTTTGCTTGCTTCTGAGTCCCGATCTTTCCTTCTCGCATAGGAGACTTGGTCATATTGGATTTGACCATTTGACCCGAGTTAAGCGACCACGATCTCATTCGTGGTCTGCGAAACTCAAGATGGTCAAAGATCTTGTTTGCGCTCCATGCCGCACGCGGCAAGATGGTTGCCGCTTCTCATCCTCGGTCCACAGTTATTATGACCGATGCAGGACAGCTGCTCCATATGGATACGGTTGGACCAAATCGAGTCTGATCGGCGGGAGGGAAGTGGTACGTTCTTGTTGTGGTCGATGACTATTCGAGTACTCTTGGGTGTTTTCTTAGCCTCGAAGGATGAGACGTTTACACATTTTCGAGCTCTTTTCAAGTGGGCTTTCGCTGAGCTTCCGGTGTCATCGAGCGATCCGCATGACAATGGCACGGAGTTCAAGAATTCCTACTTTGAGAGTTTCTGTGGTGAGACAGTGTGAGCACCGCTCCTCTCCATCGTCCCTCGGCGAGAATGGCGTTGTGGAGAGAAAGAACCGCACCTTAGTCGAGATGGCGGGACGATGCTTGATGAGTACTCTACACCGCGAAGTTTTGGGTGAGGCTATAGCCACCGCGTGCCATGTTTCCAATCGAGTTTTCTTGGGCACACTTGCACCACTTCTTATGAGTTGAGATACGGGCGGCCGGTGTTTCTCATTTTCGTGTGTTTGGTTGCAAGTGTTTTATTACAAGTCAGGAATCTAGATAAGTTGAGTCACGTTCTTGTGATGGACTTTTTCGGGCTACTCGACATCTTCGGGCCTATAGGGTCCAGGCTGAGTCTAGTAAAATGGTAGAAACACAGTGAGGTAACTTTCGATGAGGCCATCCAGGGACTAGGCCCGATATCTCGAGTTCACTAGAGCGATCCGAGACCATCTTTGTGGATGATGTGGATGATGGAGATGAGGGTTGTCTGCCCGATCGGTCCCTCTCCACCCCTTGAGGTGCCTTCTTCCACCGCACCTCGAGGCGATCGCCCCCACCTTCGCTTCTTCGAGCTAGTGGCTCTGTTCCTACCCCGTCGTAACGAGGTGAGGCCACTTCTTCATCTCATCCAGACCTCCAAGACATATCCAAAATCTCATCCTTCCGAGCGGATGATTGGAGATCTATTTGAGCGAGTCACACGTTCCAAGTCTCAGGCGTGTCACTTTTCTCGCTCCACTCGCCTTCGTAGCTTCCTTTGAGCCCAGGGCGTTTGCCATGCTTTATCCGACGAGTCTTGGGTCAACGCCATGCATGAGGAGCTAGAGAGTTTCGAGAGAAATAAGGTCCGACGCTTGTTGAGCCCCTCGAGATCAAAATATCATTGGAACCAAATGGGTGTTCAAGAACAAGCAAAGTGAGGATGGGGTAGTCATTGAAACAAGGCTAGATTGGTTGCTCGGGGTACTCCCGTGTTGAGGGTCCGGATTTCGAGGAGACCTTTGCCCTGTAGCTCGTCTTGAGGCCATTAGAATTCGCTTGCCTTTGCGAGCTTCTAAGGGTTTCAAGCTTTACCGATGGACGTCAAGAGTGCCTTTCTCAATGGTTTCATTGAGGAAGAAGTCTATGTCGAACGACCTCGGTGTTTCGAGAACCCCAAATACCCTAGTCATGTCTTCAAGCTTTCCAAAGCATTGTATGGACTTAAGCAAGCCCCTAGAGCTTGGTATGAGAGGCTTAAGTCCTATCTATTGAGACATGATTTTGAGATGGGTAAAGTTGACAAGACCTTGTTCATTCGCCGGCTTGGCAATGACCTTCCGCTCACCAAATTTATGTCGATGACATTATCTTTGGCGGCTCTTCTCATGCTCTAGTTTCACAGTTCTCGGATGTCATGAGCACCGAGTTTGAGATGAGCATGATGGGTGAGTTGACTTTCTTCCTTGGCTTCCAAATTAGCGAGACTCGGGAGGTACCTTTTGCATCAAGGCAAGTACACTCGAGACCTCCCGAGGCGCTTTGACATGAGTGATGGAAAGCGGTGTCAACTCCGATGGCTTCTCTGACTTCTCTTGACCGAGATGAGGATGGCGAGCCGTTGATCAAAAGGAGTTCGAGTATGATTGGCTCTCTCTTGTACCTCACGCCTCGAGACCGACATACACTTTTACGTGTGTCTCGTGCTCGGTTTCGAGCTTCTCTCAGTATCTCACCGCCAGCGGTGAAACGCATCTTCGGTACCTTGAGCTACCATTGACTATGGTATCTAGTACTCTTCCTCCTCCTGCTCATCCCTTAGAGCCTATTCGGATGCGCACTTTCTTGGTCGAGGATAGATAGGAAGAGCACTTCGAACCGCCGCTTCATTGGCACTTCTCTCGTTTCTTGGTCTTGAGGAAGCATCCGGTGTTGCACATCCACCGCAGAGGTGAGTATGTTCTTTGACCGATTCTTTGTAGCTGAGTCCTTTGGATGGTCTCGACTGCGGGACTTTGGGTTAGCTATCGGCCGTGTTCCGCTCTTTGCGATAACACGTCTGCGATTAGCATTGCTAAAACCCAGTCAACACTCTCGGACCAAGCACATCGATATCGATATCATTTTCTTGAGACCATGTAGAGAAGGGTGACATCGTGCTTCGCCAGTGGAGAGTGACCACCACCGGTGATATCTTCACCAAGCCTTTGGATAGCACGAGGTTTTCACTGCGGGAGAGCTTGGGGTGGTTTGTCCTTACGGACTATTGTGAGGGGGAGCTTTGGGCTTTACTGCTTTATCATATTAATTGTGCTTCAGATCCTTATCACGCATCGCATTTTGGTGCATTGGGTTTAGTCCTTCTAGCATAGGTTAGAGTGTGTCTCTTCTTGAGTGCTTAGACTTCTTGCTCTTATCTTGTGCTTTCGGGATAGTCGTTTCTTATCTCACTAGATTGAGCTCACTCACTTCTTGCGATCTAGCGAGGTTGGGCCACCTTCGGGTGACAGTGCGTGTTTGCTCTCTAGTGTGTGTTTTACGGTCGGCTATTAGTCACAGGTCATATGGGGTAGATAAGAGTCGGTCTGAGCCATTAGTCTTCTCTATCTTATCTATGCTTTAAGGACTGCATGTTTTCTTTGCCAGCTTCTCGTTTTTATTGCTTTGGTTCAGGGGGAGTTCATTTGGGAGCTTCTGGAATGTAATATTGACTTAACTCAACTTGAACTAAAAGCTGCATCACATATTGAGGGGGAGCTGGATTTTCTGCATTGCATTCTGCATTGTAATATACCTACATTGAGCCTTGATTATTATCCGGTTTTGACATTCTTACAATGCTTTACATCTTGCCATGATTTGTGCTCCATTGCTAATCTGATCATGACTTTATATGTGTAGTCAAGTCTTTGCCATGACAAAGTTAATTAAAATGCCAAATTTGACCTAATTCATGTCATGTTCATATTTGAGACTAGTCGACCTTGTGTTATCCTTTTATGATTCTCGCCATGTCAAATAGGCTGAGTTGAGTCTTGAATCTTAGTTGAGCAATAGATCGAGCTATACAGTTTCTTGATGACACATAAGTTAGTACAATCTATTAAAAGCAAAAAGATTTCTTTTGTGCGAAAAAACTGATCTCACCAATTCTTTCTCATGAGACGGCTTGCCATTGCACAAGGCATGAACTCAGGGGAGTTTTGGATGACCAAGATTATTTCCTTAAGCTTCTCGCTTGGAATGATCGCATAAGGCTTGAGGTCTAGCACATGGTGAATAAAAGATGGTTGAAAACAACCATGTGATCTCTAAAGAAAAATATCAAATGTGATCAATTGCTAAAATATTCAATGTACTTCAACAATTGTATCATTCTTGAACAAATAGCACTCTAGTTTGCTCAACACTAGCTTCTTGATTCCATTTAGCTTATTGACATGGCTTGCATCATTTGTGGATATCATTAGCTAGACTAAAATCTTGTTTGACTTGACTTGCTAAGCACTTCAATTAAAATTCAGATTATACCTTATTTTGCTTAGCTTCACTTTACATACATAGTCATGATCCTTGTAGCATACTTGTATGTTATGGCTTAGTGTAATACATTTTGGTCATTTTGGATAATTCTCATGGCTCTACATACTACGAATAATCAAATCGACCATTTCATCCATCATCATGACTTATTCTCTCTCTTGCATACTTGATGTGTTTATTGCCAAAAGGGGGAGAATAGATTAAAAAATTTTTTTTTCGAATTTTGGGAACCTACTAGAGTTTTGAAGATCAATTTGTTCTTTATTTATTTCTCTAGTGTTCCTTCTGGCGACATGGTCATTATTTCATTTTCTATCTTTGGACCATGTCGTCTTCTACAAACTCAACTTCATATTTTACGGTGTTTGTCAATATACTCATCAAGGGAGATTGAGAGATCATGTGGAAATGATCCCATCTTTGTGATGAGTATTTGTTGTTGTTTGAAGGAAAATTGAGTTTGTTTTGGGCTTTATTGCAAAGTCTTAACTCGGGCGAAATGAAGTCGGTATACGACTTGTCCTGTGCTTGTCGACCATGTTTGGCGTGGTTGAAATTTCTCGAGCTCATTTGACCACATTTGGTCGTGGTGAAACCCGCTACGTGCGTCGACCACGTTGAGTGCCTTACGGTTGCGGTAGGGTGATGTACGACCATATTTGACCGTGGTCGGAAGTCGATACGACCACGTTGGCGAGTATCGGAAGCCGGTCGAGCGGCGTACGAGTGATCGGAAGCTTATACGACCACGTTCCGA
This sequence comes from Bonia amplexicaulis, assembly GCA_036346245.1. Classification (NCBI taxonomy): domain Eukaryota; kingdom Viridiplantae; phylum Streptophyta; class Magnoliopsida; order Poales; family Poaceae; genus Bonia; species Bonia amplexicaulis. The sequence continues at coordinate 67,854 of JAYGGG010000480.1, read as the reverse complement.
ATCCCTCGGAAGATTTGACCGTTGTCGGCGGTCGGCGCTAGGGTTCGACCACATTGTGGGATCGGGCCTCGACCACGTTGTGCGCGTGGGTCTTAGACCACGTTGTATCGCTGGCGAATGCGACCACGTTAGCACGGGTTTGAGCGTGGTCGGTAGTCGTGGCTGGGGTTTTCGACCATGTTGTCCGATCGGAGAATCGACCGCGTTGCGGTGTTCGAGGTTCGATCACGTTGTCGCTCGGGCACTCGACCACGTTGTGGAGGTCGGATTCGACCACGTTGTGGTCTCGAAGTTCGACCACGTTGTCGGCGGATTGGCGTGGTCGATGGAGTTCTTTCAAACCGGTCGTATGGGCTCATATCATGTCCGATTACGGTGAGGTTTGGTCGGTTGGGTTCCTTGTGAAGTCATGGACCTTGTAGACTGGTTTGTTCTACATTTTGACGGTCTTGACTAAGTTTAAAATCTGTGGAAGATTTGAGCTCGGGTTGAGTGTGCGCAGTATGGTTTTCTGTAGAACGGTGCTATGTGATGTTTTGTTGTCCTTGATGGTTGCGGTATCTTGGAGGCAAGTCTTGGTGAGGCTTAGGAGGTCGGGACTAGACAAGGGAGTTGTTGAGGTCGAGCGATGTGAAAAAGCCGAAGAGGACGTGTCGTGCGGGTGGTGACGGCATGGACAACAAAGCGATGGAGGAAGCTTCACGGAAGGCGGAGGGGGGCATTTTGGAGAAATGTCAAAGCTGCGGAGGAAGCCTGTCCACCGAAAGCTTGTCAGCCTTGGAGAGTTGGTGGTGCAAGCGGGCAAAGCGGTGGGCCGTTGCCCTTTGGGTAATGGGCAAAGCATTGGAGGCACAGAAAGCACTGGAGCTCTAGAACGGGTGGTGCTGTGGAGACCCGTTAGCGTGTGAGTATAAATAGAGGAGGAGACTGCGGGTGGGTGAGGTTGTCCCAAGTGCTCAAACTCTATTGTTATATCTTATGTGAGTTGTCTCGGGTGGAGTGGTTGTAGAAACCTCCATGAGAAATGAAAAGATTGGATTCATCTCGTGTATCATTTCATGTTTGTGTTCTTGAGATGAGTTACTTGTTGCTTTTGCCCTCTCGATTTCCTTCGGTATATGTGTTTTCTTTGAGAGTTGGCTTGCATTTCTTTGCTCTGAATCGGATTCACACTCTAAGACCATTTGGTCAATTCATTCCGAGCAAAAATCAAAGCAAATCTCGTGATTTTACATTTCCGCCTCGATACTACTGTTTTGATGTACGACTTGGTTTTCTCTCCGACCGTTGCTAAGACTTTGGTGGTTCTTGGTTGACTCACTTCTAGAGACCCCTTTCTTGCTAAGATTCAAGTCTCATGCATTTTGGTTTTCTGTGCCAATAGTTCTCTAAATTCCCATCTTGGCGGTCGTGCTTTGTTTTGGTTGACCGATCAATTCCTTGTTCGTCATCTTTTGCCGCTCGTTTCGACCACGCAGCTCGGCTATGTACTCGTTGTCGAGCGTTTGATTGTCTCGGTGCTCTAGATCTTTCGACCACAAGTCGGTTCGACCACGGCTGTTTTTCATTACGACTTTCGTGTCGATTCGGTCCTTCGCAATGTTTTCGATCACTACATTTCTTGTGATTGTTTTCTCGGGTGATTTGACGGTGATTCCAGTCTGCTTTTCCGTCAGTTACATTTTCTCGGGTGGTCTCGACTGGTCGACCACAACTCTGTTCTTCTCTGGTCTTTACGACCACGGCGGAGAACTCTCTGTTCTCTTTGAGTTTTCGATAAACAACTAATCTTCTTCTTCACGACTCTTTAGCTATTGGAGAAAAGATCGAGTTGAATTTTAGAGAGCGTTTAAAGGCACCATTCACCCCCTCTGTTGCCATTTCGATCCTTCAACATGCATAACATATAAGCATGATATGCGACTAATCTACCCAACTGCTCGTACGACCTACTGTGTGGACCGGGGCCACTTTCCCTTCCTTGCCCGCTCGGCGTTGAACTCCTCATGACCTCTTTTGCCTTAGCCGCTATTTCCCTCTTTCTCTCGCGCTCCCTCTCGCGAGCCTCCCGCTCCCTCCGCGTGCACGCATCGAGATGGGCTTGCGAGTCGCGTTGTATACGCAGGGTGTGCTCGCGGCTGCGGCGCTCCTCCTGCAGCAACTCCTTGTCCTGTTTGACATTCCAATCCTCGAAGTCGATGGTCCATTGGTCAGCAGGGTGGATCTCAAGATCGATCCATTTACGGTAGCCACATAGGGGCTCCGGAGACTGCAAAAAGAGGGGAGAGATTGTTAGTACGTGATATGAAGGAGAAAATGTCGGGAAAAATGGTGCATGTGTTCGTTACCGGTTCCCGATAGGATGAGGTGTCAAAACGGCGGTTGGGGTATTCACTGGAGTAGTTTGCGCAACCCCATAATGCATACCCAGGGTGATGCGTTCGTTCGATTTGATGAACTTGCACGTGTCCCGCACCAACAAAGGGGTGTCTCCCCTCGGTGGGAGTTGCGTGACGCTCGTTGGGGCGTCAGGGATGGGGTTGTTGCTCTGCGCCGCTCATTGCGGGAGGCGACCTCGTAGCCGCAGCAGCCTTTGCTTGTTCCTCGCGAGCCGCAGCCTTGCTATGTTGCGTGTCTCCTCCCATTGTGCCTTCTTGCGGGACTCCTCCTTAGCCTTCCGCCTAGTTTCATTTATCTTGTCCGCGAATTCCTGCCAACTCTTGATATTATTGTTGTTCATTTTGACACGGAGAAGGGATGTAACATGTAGTGTTAGATGGTGTAGTGCTCTTTGCGCACGCATTGCACGTCAATTTATAAGGCGAAGGGTAGCCATGTGTATTTTTTGTGGCTGCTGCGCAAAGATGACCTCTTTTGTCACGTCGCTGCGGAAAGCTGGCCTCTTTGTCACGTCATCGAGCAAAGCTGGCCTCTTTTGTCACGTCACTGCGCAAAGCTGGCCTCTTTTGTCACGTCGTTGCGCAAAGATGACCTCTTTTGTCACGTCGTCATGGAAAGCGGTCTCTTTTGTCACGTAATCTGCGCAAAGCGGCCTATTTTGTCACGCCATCGCTGCGCAAAGCGGCCTCTTTGTCACGTCGGTGCGCAAAGGCGGCCTATTTTGTCACGTCATTGCGCAAAGGCGACCTCTTCGTCACATCACGAGCAAAGCTGGCCTCTTTGTCATGTCATTTGCAAAAGTGGCCTCTTTTGTCACTTACGCATGTAATGATATACAATTTTGAGCGAGTAGGCATGATTTCCTGTTCTTTTCTATATGCGAAACTAATCAATTATCGAGACATTCTTTGGAGCAAGCATGGGTGGGCAACATTATGCACTCTATTAATTTGTAGTTTAGTGAAGCACCGATCACGCAATACCGTCATACCGTAGTCTCAAGTGCGGTCGTCTGACTAGGCAAACACAATCTGATGCATAATAATAGGATTGCATAGACCGTAGAACGCGTGGGTCTATTACATTTTTTCTACTGGGTGTAGCGTTGTTGTTTCCCCTTTCTATTGGGCCCTGAGGATGGCTCCGCTGCATCATTCTTCCTGTCACTCTTGGTCTTGAGAGCTGCCTCACGAGCTTGCAGCGCATCCTCCTTGGCCTTCAGACGGATTTCTGCCGCCCTCACGCGGCGCTCTCGCTCAAGCCGCATCTGTCGTGCCACCTCGCGAGCCTGAGTCATCTTGACAAAGTATTGTCCTTTGTTTTCCACCTCCACTGCCCGGTCATTTGGCCATGCCGGCGACACCCGATCAACCCATTCGATGAGCGTGCAAGCCTATGTGGCGTGGTAGATGTCATAGATCAAGTTGAAAAGCGATAACGAGAAACAAATTATTTAGTTGTCATCGTTACCACGAAGTCGTTATCCGGTGCGGACACTTGAAGAACCTCGGCCGTATTTGGCTCGTTGTACTCGATCCGTCGGACTCCCAACATCGTCCTAAAGCCGCAATGGCGCCGGGCGCTCATGCCACTCGGCACTCCAAATGGGTCGGACCTCCAGGAAGACATTGTTGTGTAGTAGTATTGTGATGGCTTGAGGAGGAGATGTGGTATGGAAGACATAGGAGGCCTTTATGTAGGCATGTTAGGTGTGCGGTGGGCATAGTCCATGGAGAGGATGTCGTGCAGAATCATTTTGCTTTTCGGGATTACGGTGCAGCAATAAATGTTCCTATGTAGGCTTTTCGAGCACATGGTCTCGTAATAAATTCATAGTTAGTAGCATTTTCAGTCGTGTGCGGGAAATAGCTCGTAGACTTTTCGAGTTCGGTGTAGCAATAAATATTCGTCGTAGGCTTTTCGAGCCTGTAGTCTCGTAATAAATTCATAGTTCGTAGCCTTTTGAGCACATGGCGTCCACAAGGTGTCAAACTTCCGCTTACGGTTACGCAAAGCTGGCCTCTTCTGTCATGTCCTTTGCGCAAAGCTGCCCTCTTTTGTCATGTCCTTTGCAAAAGCTGTCCTCTTTGTCATTTCACTACATAAAGCTGCCCTCTTTTGTCATGTCATTTGCCAAAGCTGCCATCTCGATTTTGGTCATTGCACTAAGTCATTCCGTTCGGTATAAATAGCACGGTTGGGGTCCCATGGTATTGTACGCAGAGAACCACAGAATCGAACAACAAGTACATTATCTTCGTGGTGAAAATATCATGTCGAGGCGGATGGGCGGTCGAATTTGGGTCACCAAGGAAGACCTTCCCTTACAAAGGTGGAGATCTTGATGCAGTGCCGCTTGGTACCAAGGCGGCGTGCTCAACCATCGTGGCGAAATGTAGACACAATGAGTACGTCGTCGCGCGGTCTGGATGGCCCGTTCAATGGCGGGCGACGTTTCTTCCGATGCCCACGCTCTGAGGTAGAAAGTAGTAATACTATATTTTTTGTTATTACTTATGGACTCTCCATGTTTACCGTCCTTTCCCGCAGATGGCAAAATGCGACTTATCCCGCTGGATTGACCCTCCTCATGAGCGGTATATTGTATATTATGTGGATACATTATGGCGTGAATATTGGAGTTGGAGGACCGAATCGAGACTCTCGGTGAGGATAACAACCACCTCCGCCAACGGATGCAGCGAGAGGGCAACGAGGAGGTCGTCAACATAGGAAGCTCTTATGATCCAACATGTTGCTGCGCGAACCCTAGTTGCATATGTGCGTGCCACTTCCACGACGGCCAGCCACGTCCGAGACGGCCCCTTGAGCAACACTCCATGTGGGTGCCACGAGGCTCGTTTGACATATAGGCAACGAGGTGTATGGTTGTACCTTGAACCAGTACAAACGCTTTCTACGATATGGAGTAGACAGAGTGATTCAGTTAGTAATATGTCATATTTAATTTCTTGCATGTAGTAGTTGACATATTTTACATCGTGCAATGTATGTGTTGTTTCTTGTTGGCGGTCGTGACCTGTTCAGATACATGGGCTCCATGACTTTAGGCCCCCCTGAGCCTATAAGAGGGAGCCATTCCTCACCTAGCCCCCCGCATTGTTCTCCCTCACCTCGTGAATTGCTTCTTCCGATTGTGTGTACATTTCATTCGTGCTAACTCCCCCGCACGCCGATATGAGTCAGTTCACCACCTCGTCATCGGCACCCACTGTGATTTGCCCGAAATGCAACACGGTTGTCAGACGTAAGACCTCACACACGGCCACGAATCCTGGCCGGCACTACTACAAGTGCCCCTTTCACTCGGTTAGTACGATTGTTTGGTTTCATTCAAATCTTGCGAGCATGTTTGACAATATTGTTCTCTGAAACGCAGAAGCCCCGTGATTGCCGATTACGGATGTGGGAGGATGAAATGGGCATGAGGACCCGACATTGCGAGGCATGAGAGTTGTCGTGGTGGGTACCGACCCGTCGAGATGCGCCATCGTTTGATAGACTGGAGTGGAAGATTAATTTAATGTTGTGTGCTATTTTCTTTCTTGTGTTTATTGTTATCGTTAAGGTGTAGTGTTGGAGGTTATTATTGTGTTTATTGTTATCGTCTATCTTAGTCTTTGGAGGGTTAATGTATGTTTACGTGAATCAAGTCAGTAAATAAATAATTTGCAAAACATGCCATGGATATGTATTACACATACGTACATTTCATAAATAGTTACAACAAACTATGAGGCGTTACGAAATCGAATTACAAAAGCTCATTATGGATCTCGTAAATGCCGCCTCCTCGGATGGCGTATGTGCTCCTCGAGAAGGTGAACACGCTAGGGAGTGCGGTGCATCTCGAAGGTCGTGTGCGAGGCTGCGTCCGAGGTGGTCTGCGTCGATTGCGTGGGAGGTCCGTCGGATGGCGAGAATAGAGCTCGACCAATCGATCGACGAGGGGTCTATGTCCTGCGAGATGTCACATCTGAATTCGCCATGCACAGCGTTGTTAGTAATAAATAGTAATATCAAAGGCATTTACTGCGTGAGGTGAAATGCCGATGACCCACCGCACTCTGCAGTGTAATCTTGGTAGGTATGGCCAAACCACTCCTCCTGCTCTGCGGATGGATGACCACCATGGGCGAACGAACAGGCACCTCACATTGCTTGTCCGCCGAGTCGGGTCATTGTCTGGAGATCGGGCCCGTCGGCCAGGCGAGATTGTTCGTTCCCCCGTACTCCTCCGTGATGACGATGGCTGCAGCAGGGTGCTATCCTGTCGTAATTGCTGCAAGAAAAATATGGGGTTAGAGTTAAATGGCAAACGAGTGCATGAACAAATAGGTCACAAATCACGTACTGCATGCCCGAATCGCGTGGGCGATGATGGACGTCTTGATAACACTGGCGGCGGTGCCGCGGAGGGGTGGTGGTGGTCGCCCGTCGCGACCGCGTCGTCTGGCAGCGTCATCTCCGTCTTGACCACAACTCATGGTCCGTATCGCGAACTGGCGTCATCGTGATCTTGCGCGTCGAAGTGAGCGGCGATCAATCGAATTAGCCCTCCCACGATGGAGAGCTGGAGCGCCTCGTCGTGGATACGATGCAATCGGTCGACTGCAGTTACACAAGTAACCAGTTAAAACATAATCGTGCATATGTTAATTACATACTAATCTCTTACCGTCTCGTCGTGCCGTGCCGCTCGATGCGATGCGGACACCCCTCTGACGATCGTGTATGATCTCAGCTGGGCGCGCGCGCTGATAAGCCTCTGCGGGTGCGTGGGCGTACCACTCGAGGTATGTGCTATACGTGCGAGGTCGTGCGGCGGGTCTCATCCACAACCATCGTGTCCGCGTGGTCACGCCACATGTCCGTCCACTCCGCTTATGCGCCTCTCCGGTCTTCGTTCGCTCGCCTCTCCTCGATTGCTGTAAGTTAATTGAGACATCTACAATTAGTAGGGGCGGTAATGCATTAATTAAAGTTACCGTGAAATCACATACCGGTGGGTGGTGGGTGCAAGAGGGCGTCCTGGCAGGGGTGGGACAACCTGGTACATGCCGAACTGCCTCATGACTCGGCTGCGGGTTGTATGGCTCGGCGGTGAGAGAACACCAAGTGGCAAGTCGTCAACGGTACATGTGATCCCGCCCGCACCGAGATGATAATCCGTGGGGGCCGTGTCCATAATGAGCGGTGGAGTCCATGGCCACCGACTATCTCTACCTCGTGGAGTGTCTCAAACATGTTGTGGAACTCAGAACGCACGTCTTGGTCTCTCCTTGGCCCACCGCAGCCGAGCATGTGTCCAACGTGTACCCATGGTGGGCCCATCGACGCGTCGTCTCCATTACCAACTCCGTACAAATGCGGGCTGAACTCGTGGGGTGCAGAAGTACCAAAGTAAGGTGCCTTAGCGGGAAGTGTTCCCGACCACAATCGAAGAAGAACGTAGCACACGGCTGGGACCGGCTCGGCGGCCGTGGTCTGTGTGAGGCATCACACAAACCTCGGTATGTGGCGCTAAGAACAGTGATCCCGGCTATAATGTGGCACCTCACGGGCCGACCATCCGCCAGGACTCAGCTAGATGTATGTAGCTAGGTGCCTTGAATCTCCGGTGGTGCTAGGGAACAAGACCCACCCGAATGTAAATAGCAGTGCGCAGCAGTGTGTCCGCTTTGGTCCTCATGTGCGACGCGAGGACATGTCATGTACCGACGAAGCCGACCATGTGGCACACCGACTCGTTGTCCAGATCGGATGACCGAACGGCGAGCGGATGGACCTTCAATCTGCGACCTTGGGGTGGCACTACTGACGGCACCACGGAGGGTAGACACTGTAAGCATTGTCACATCCTGCGAGTAACCGTCATCTCTCCCGGCGGAAGTGGAAGGTGTGAGTCTCGGCCTCCGACAATCAACAAGAGCGGACAGACAGGCGCATCAAGCGCAGCGTGCGGTACATCAACATGTGGGCAATGGGCGGCGGCCGGTGTACCGCGATGGTGGGATATCTGGTCGAGAGGCGGTGCTCGGGGCTCCTAAAGATCAAGCTCGGAGGCCGTCTCCGACGCGACCACGATGAGCATCGGTGCGCTCATCCCACCGGGGTCAAGCAACTCGTAAGCCATCTCCTGCCAAAGAAGATAAATAAATGAGTCTACATTGATAATATAATCTGCAACAAATGACAACATAATTAACAGCAAACGTAACGACAGATATGCACACAAATATGACCCAGACAACATGTACACATACATAATGTACAACCACAACATACATAATGTAGAAAAATATAAAATGTGCGTGACATACAGACATAGAACCAACAATACATCGTACATCTCCTCAATAATGAAAGGGACCTCGCAACACATGGCGGCGATGCATGCAATGCACGAACACATCAACAACACATGGAGCGAACCAACATGGAGTACAAACAAAATATTGTATGTGCTACTACGGAGGGTTGCTTGATGTCGGCTTGTTTGAGCCTTGGTGAGGGAGTGCCCAATCGTCTTGCATAGCCTACACTTTGGCCGCCGAACTCGATCCCCACGCTGGCTGTCATCCATGTCATTGCGGATGCGACGGCTTTGTCGTCTGCCACGACCGACATGCTTCAGTGCATCATTTGGTACCCACTTTACCTCCCCTGGCCATAATTCTCTGTAGTGCATATATACCCCGTATGAATGAAACTCTGCACTCCAGGTTGCATACAAGTGCTGCATATCGTAGTACTGTGAGATGTACTGGGTCGACGCTTGCGCCATACATGCTGCAGTTGCATACACATGGGAGCACGGTTTGTGAAGAAGGCGGGGCTTGTTGCGGTGCAAGATGCTTTGTCATCAATCGTGCATACGTGTTTGCGATCCCTCGATGTGACCCATGACGTACTTTCTGCACGGCGAACCTCAAACTTGTTCCTTAGGCCATCAATGGGCGAGCAATGTGGGAACGACTCTTCTCCATCTTTTTCCCCATATCGCTGCATTACCTCGAGTATTGCTTGTTTTCGTCGAGGTGCTTCTTCGCCATCATGGCTCTATTGACAAAATACCCGACAGATGCGGTTCGGCTCTCGTCCACGATTGCCGTGATTGGTAGAGATCTGACGCCCTTCAAGACTCCGTTGTAAACCTCCGACATATTAGTTGTCATGATCCCATACCTCGCCCCCCCGGTGTCGTGCAACAAAGACCACATCTCCAAGTCAGGTGCATTTGATTGAACCCATTGTGTGAACACCCCAACTCTTGTGGAGCCTCCCTCCACGGCCCCAGCTTCTGTCTGGACATGCTTGCTAGCCTCCTGATCGAGTTGCCTCCACAAGGTGTCAAACTTCCGCTTCTGATTCTGCACACATAGCTTCTTAAACATCTTCATTACGTCCTTGCTACGGAACCTTCGTGGAAGTTCACGCAAGATGCCTCATGCACCAACGGTTCTTGAATCATTCCATTTGGAAGGGGGTTGCGTCCCGTGCGCATCGTTCGCAATGCGGGGCGGCAAGCTGCATTGCGGTCCGAGATGATACACACTTCGGGACGACCTTGCACTATGGCCTGCTTCACATTGGCAAGGAACCAAAGCCAGCTATCCGTATTCTCATTCTCCACAATTGCAAATGCCATTTGAGAATGGCGGTCATTTGCGTCCGCTGCAACTGCGGTGAGGATAGTACCCTTGTACTTGCCGGATATGAACGTCCCGTCTATCGTTAGCACCGGACGACACGACCTGAAGCCTTGTATCGCCTGATGGAAGGCCCAGAACACTCTGTCAAGAATATAACAGTTCGGGCCCTCTGTAGGATGAACCCTCTCCTGCTTGTTAATGTACGTGCCTGGATTTGATTCTGTGATTTGCTGCAGCATTCTTGGGACCAGGTCGTACGCCTCCTCGTACGTCCCAAACATACGGTGCAGCACCTTTCGTTTCGCCCTCCATGCCTTCTTGTAGCTCACCTCAATCCCCTCCGAATTTGCTACTTCTGCCATTATAACCTTCGGAGAAATGGATACATCTGCCACGATGAGGTGGCTCACCAGCTCCGCAACATATGCTGATGTCATGTTGCGGTGCCTACGTACTGGCCCCGCAAGCTCGCAACTGTGATCATACAGGACCGTTATCCGAACTCAGTGCGAGCGCCCTTGAACCGCTGTGCACGAACTTTGCCAAAGACAGACCGTCAACACACTTCACAATGTACGTGTGCGGGTTTGACACTGCACCCGATACGTCCGGCTCATGTTCACGGCGTATCTAGCAATAGCCTGCTGGACAGCACTCTTATTACGGAAGCACTGCCCCAAAATGAGTGTGCCCTCGTTGAACCCCCATTCTCCCTCCTCCGCCTGTGGCAGAACTAGGGATGCCGCTGCGTTGTCGTCCAGTCTGGATGACACGTACGCACCGTCGGTGGTCACAACACCACCTACCACCCCTCCAATTGCAGCTTCGCCATCATCGTCCTCTCCAGAACTGCTGTTTCCTCATCCTCCTCCTCCTCGCTGCCCACTTCTTCCACCTGGTCCCCAAGGTACTCATGACAGTCAATACAGGCGGCCCACCACCTCTCCTCCACACCTTCGTTGGCCTGAAAATTCTCCGCGCCTCCCGAGGTCTTCATCACCCACTTCCTCGCCCACATCTTCTCCCGCAGAAGCATCTTCATGACCGCCCAAGATGAACCCAGGCACTGATTCTGCACCAGCGGCATGAGAACCACCCATGGCGGATGATTCTGTCCTCTCCACGAACTCGACATATACCATTGGTCTAGCATATATCGCAGCATCAGGGTTGCACACAACCTCCATGTAGTTGGCCCACGAGGCATCGTTGGTCACCTTCAGAAGTTGCCACATTCTCTCCCCTGCATCACCCACCATTGAGGCATAGGCGCCTCGATCCGTAACTTCTTCCTTGCGGTGTACCGATCGAGCGCCGACGGACACACCTCCGTGGGTCGAGACAAGGTCATGGCGTTCAAACCGGGTGCCGGATCACGGTCCGGTCACAATTAGACAGTCCGCCCCATACGGCCGTCGCGTCGAGACCACTCCCGTAGAATACGAACAAGTCTTGAATGTCAGCCATGACGTACCTAACATAAGTGCACAATCAACCATCTCAGTACACAACATGCAACAATCGTATCATCACACCCCACCGCCCCATTATAACATTAACAGTGCGGTATTTATAAATCGATAATTTACTTCTACCTATTTATCTTCCAAATTCTAGCATACATCAAATTACATATTCATTTCATTTTATTTTCATTTCTAATAAGAATGAAAATTGCATTACAACGTTATTTTATTTTCATTAATGTTCGCATTAAGCTTGTTACAATTCATGCAAAAAATGCAAAAGTAATTTCTCTTCATTTCTTTCGTAATATTTTACTTGAGCATTGTCTTCCACTAACCAATTTCATTTCCATTTTTTCTATTAATGCTAAATTCCCATTACATATTAAGAGCATAATCAACCATCATAGTGTAAAATATGCAATAATCGTACCATCAAACACTCACTAGCGTACTTTATTTTCAATTTATTTTTACCACCGCCCATAGTATACCTAGTGCTTCCGTAAGCGTACTAATTTTATGTTTCTAATTCGCTACTATTGTTATCATCTACAAAACTCTAACATAAATATGTATTTTCTAAATATCTACACATCTACAAGTTCATATTTTCACACAAATGAAACTACATTACAATCGTGTGTTCACAAAAATAACCTACAACATTACATACACTACAACTACATATAAAAATTTAGCTACAAATACATGCCGTACCAAAGATTGACATAAAATAACATTAACAAAATACGCTTTGCTTAATTACGGACTAATGATATACAAAAAATATAGTTGGACGGGCACAAGACTTACCTCTATTTGAAGCTCACGAGGCGATCTACAACTTTTATACTTGCCAAATCCGCTGAAACCAAGCGAAAAGAACTCAAATCTTCGTGTTTTCACTCACTCGCTGCCTCCTCATTTGCCTTCCTCGCTCGCTCGGTCTTCACTCGGGCGCAAATGAACTTCCTGTATCAGATGCATTGCTCGCGCCATTTAAATGCCCATTCATCACTCATGGAGGGGGGCTATGCAATCGGGCTGCGACGCGTGTGTATGCCTGTGAAAATAATGCAACCCACGCTGCTGCTTTCGGCGGACGGATTGGACAGCACCAGGCGCAAGGAATCTCGCGGTCGGCATTGCGCTGGTCGTCGGTCGGGCGCGAACATGCGGCAAGCGGGTCGTGCGGTGGGCGCGGCAAGCGTCGCGCTTCGGGCGGGGGCGGCGGGCGGTCGTGCGATGCGGCACCGCACGACCCGTGAACAATCTTGATCGTGCGGTGCCGGACCGCACGACTCGCCAGTGTCGCCGCTGGTGATCTCGCGGTCGGAAGGGGCGGTTTGGAATTTTTACACCGAGTCAAATTTGGAATTTTAGATTACTACGGTGCCACATGTGTCCAAAATTCGGAGACCTCACCATCAGAGCTGATGTGTCCGCATGACTTCTAGTCCAAATACGTCGCCTTCAACCTATGCTTCGCCGAAGCCTCCTCCATGGCGATCATTTCCAAGGCAAAATTAAATTAGCTCCTAACAATCATTATTAAAAAATTCTTTCAAAAATTATTCTTAGTTCTGCAGTTCATTTTCTCCCCTCCATTTAGTATTTTATGTCATCTTAAACTTTGGTGATCAAATTAAGATTTATAATGGTTTCGAGTCGATACGACGAATCCTGTCTGTTTGTCACCTTGCTCGTTTGGTCCCCTGGCATTTGAGAGGATGGAATTTTTTTTAGACCAAGTTGGGGCTAATTTTATATGTTAGGTTAAATGTCATTTTGTGACAAATTGTTATTTGTCTACCTGATGAAACATGATAGATCCATAGGGTCTGTTCTTTTCCTCCGAAGCTGTCGGTTTTTGGCTTTTACTATAGTACCTATGAAACATGATGGCCAGCCAAATTTGGAGATGTTATTCTTTTTCCTAGCAGGTGTGGAATATGATGAAACATATGAAAGGGGATGAGTGGACGGGAATATACGCACTATTTATTTCTATCCCCAAAAGATAATTTATATACTTGCCAATCAATTATATCTGGAACTGTGTTTAAAAGGGTTAGCTGTTTGAACACAAAAAAAAATATTGTATAACTAGTTTTTAAATTAATTTTGACAGAAATGTTAGCCAAAAACCACTCAATTTTCTTCTATTCAGGTAGCTTTCTAATTAATATGTGTTTTCCTAGGACAAGCTAGCCCTGTGTTGATTGCATGAATGAAGCAAAACATTTAGCTAGTTGGTTAATACGCGAAATAAAAAGTTAATTAAAGCAAGAGTTAGACAAAGTATAGCACAACGAAGTTGTGGCAAAATTCCAATGAACTTATATGATCTACGCCGTGCATAGCTTCTTATGTAAAGATTGCGTAAAACCTTTTACCTTACCTAGAAGTTAATAAAACTACTCCTATATGTGCCACTACGCAGAAGGTTTCGGTTTTGACCGAGTGAGTTCGATGACAAATATTGCATATTATATTTAATAAAATTACTCTGCCCTGTCTAGCTCAACATGCATATTTAGTATAATCCAAAAATGAGAAATGCCATTGGGCTGTCAAGTTCAGTAGAGCAGAAACAAACAGAAGTATTTAGCCTTTTTCATAGAAGCCATTCTCAACTTCGGCTTTTAGCTTGTTAGTTTCCAACCTTAGGAACACAGTGAGAGAACACATAAATTTTGACCAATTTTCTCTCCGTATTTCTCTACTATTTATATATAGTATATGCATAGACCTATCCATAGCATAACTAAATAAGGAAACAAATTGATTCGATGCGGATTTGCATCTGAACTCTATCGTCTAACTTGTCGTGCAAGATATGGACACTACATGATCTCTACAAACTTTGGCTAAAAATACAGTAATGTTCATAGAAAGATGCATAGTGAGAGTGAGTTTAAACTCTCTTACTAACATCTCTCAATATTTCATCAATAGTGTTATTTTTGGCTATGGTAAGATGAATCTTGATTTGAGGTAGTGATTCTCATTGAATACCATCATCATCATCATTCATAGCTTCACTTGCATCAACTTGAGGCGCCATAAATGAAGAAGGTTAATCTTAAACTTCAACCTCTTGAACAATCTCCGTTGGCTTGATGTTTCCAAGGGTTATGTTCTTCATTGCTCTTCTTAGGGGTGCAAACGGGTCGGGTTAATCCCGACCGATCCGGTATCGAATCCGATTGGTACCGAATCCGATTAGTACCGAATCCGGGGAAAAATATGGGTTAGGATATGGTAACAGCAATATCCGTCCCGAATCCGATACATCTTCAAGTTTGATTTCAGGTTAGTGCTACTATTTGACGTTTCATTTTCTTTTGCAATGGTAAAATAAAATCTTCCACATCAGCTATTAAGTAGTAACATCAAGTTCTTGGCAGTATGTACTCCTACTCTATTTGTTGTACTGCATGCATTCCTTACAAACAAGTAGGGGTGCAAACGGCTCGGGTTAATCCCGACCGATCCGGCACCGAATCCGATTGGTACCGAATCCGAAGAAAAAATATGGGTTAGGATATGGTAACAACAATATCCGTCCGAATCCGATCCGTTTGCACCCCTAGCTCTTCTAAGCCCTTCATCACCAATTCATCAACATTTTTGTACTTGTACTCTCCTTGAGAACCACTAGATTCATGTAACTCAACATCATAGGTTTTTCAACAAGGACAGTGGCCTTGTTAAAGACATAATAAGCCTTTGACTTTGAAGAGTAATCTCAAAGAAAACCAATATCACATTGCCTTTAAAACTTGCCAAGATTTATGCGCTTCTTGTAGGTGAAGCATTTGCATCTAAACACCCAAAAGTAGAAGATATTGAGTTTCTCCCAAATAAGGGCTCATATGGTGTCTTCTTCAAAAGTTGATGAACATAGAGCCGGTTAGTAGCATGGCAAGCGATGTTGATGACCTCCACCCAAAAACTATCAGCTGTGCCATACTCATCTAGCAAAGTCCTTCCCATCTCAATCAAAGTCCGGTTCTTCTGCTCAACATCTCTATTTTATTGAGGTGTGTAGGTTGCAGACAATTCGTGCTTGATTCCTAACTCGTCACAATAGTCTTCAATATTAGTATTTTTGAGCTCAGTCCCATTGTCATTACGGATTTTCTTGATTGGGGCTTCAAATTAATTTTGGGCCCTTTTGCAAATCTTTTGAAAATACCGGCGGCTTCAGACTTATCTTGTAGAAAGAAGACCCAAGTAAACCTTGAGAAATCATCCACAATGACTAAACAAAAATAATTACCACCTATACTCTTGTAAGACATTGGGCCAAACAAATTCATATGTAAGAGCCCTAGCAGCCTAGCTGTGGACATGAAACTTTTAGTGGGATTGATGATTTTGCCTCTTGCTTGCTGGCTTAACAAGCACTACACAATTTATTCTTACCAAACCGCACATCCTTTAAGCCCATAACCAAATCGTTTTTTAAAATCATTTTTAATGTATACATCCCCACATGTCCAAAATGGAAGTGTCATAGCTAACCAAGTGAGACATTAGCTATTCAACATGTCGATATGCAAAATGCATTGGAGGAGAAATCCATAATATACAAGTTCTGAAAACAGAAGCCTTCCAAGATAAAATCTTGGGAGTTCTCCTTTAAAACCAAAACACCTTCTTCTTTCAAAACACAATGGAGCCCTAAATCACAAATTTGAGCAACAAAAAGTAAATTAAAGTTTAGAGATTCAATCAACAACACATTTGAGATGGAGTGTGACGAAGATATAATATTTCCTTATATTTGTATTATACCTCAACCAGTTAGTACATGGTATATATTGCAACTGGTTAGATAAAGCATAAATATTCCAAATGAGGGGATATTCTCTAGGCATATTTAAATGCACAATGCATATTAAGGAAAGGCTCTATTTATCACTAGAAACACGTGTGAAATCAATGTGCACAAGGATAATTACCCTATTTCTCTATGAAAATAACCACCCTAAGGGAATAAAGGGCACAACATCCTAGAATTAGATACCACATTGTAATATACATACAAACACTATATTCATCCCAACCAGAGAGTACCCTTTTGTAAATATTCCAAGCAATAACAAAGCACAGGAGTAGGGCTATTATCCATCATCAAGGAGACCATAACCTATCTAAGAAACTTTGTCTCCATAGCTTGTCTTGCCCATAGTATCTTCTCACATTTATTTCGTAAGATTGGCTTTCAAATTGTTGACAGAGTGATCATTAGAGATTGTCACTTTTACTAAGCCAATCACATTCCTCTTGCTATTATCACTAAATGTAGTCTTGTTACTTGAGTTCCCTTCTTCTTCAAGTAAGGTGAACATCCGTGAGCTACCGATCATATGTTGAGTACATCTGCTATCAATCACCCAATGCTGACTTCTAGTCATGTAGTTCACCTATATAAAATAAGATCACGTGTTAGTACCCAAATCTTTTTGAGTCCTTGTGAGTTAGTACATAGAGACTTAGACACCCAAATAACCCTTTTCTTCTCATTAAACATAGAAACAATTATGAACTTAGCAATAAGTTTGCCATCCTTACTCTTTCGGAGCAAGCAGTGAGAGTCATAGGTGAAACTCATGGTTGAAGCATTCTTAGATGAAGTGGCCAACAGACATGCTATGGGCTTGTGGCCTTCACCATGGCACTTGTAGCAAAAGTTGCCCTCCGTCACGAACTTCATCTTGGATCTTATCCAACTAGCTTCCTTGGGTACAACCCGGAGGACATACCCCAATCCTTTCTTACCCAAGGTGAATATTTGCTCCCCAAGAATCCAATCAAGAGTAGCACTTCCTTGATAGTACTTTGCCAAGCCCTTGTTGAGTTTGTCTACTTTGTATTTGAGCTCCAAGTTCTCCTTCACAAGCATAGTCACACAAGGAGCAATACCACAAGAAGGCATATTGCAAGTAGGACTATTATCTACTTTAGAAGAGCATCGTATAGAAATTAAATCATCACAAGTGGAAACATTGACCTTGATAGGAGGATTTCTTGCTTGAGTGTCAATAGATTGAGGATCACTATTAAGATCAAGATCAACATCAACATCACAAGCAATACCCTATCAACCTTGGTCATGGCAAATTGCTTGTTAAAGAGTGAGTCATGTCATCATACTTAGCACTAAGCTCCTCAAACTCGGTTCTAAGAGTGGTGTGCATTTTCTTGAGAACCTTGAACTTTTCCTTCTCCTTACTAAGAACCATATTGAGCTCCTCTCAACTAGATCACCATACGATGGAATGAAGTCATTTACCTACTTATCATTCTTGGCCATGAGGTAAAATGGCAAGGTACAAGGAGATGGGGTGGACCCTGTGAGGGCAAGGCCAGCTAGACCCTTGAGTGGGTCCATCTTTATCACCATCTTTGGATTCGGTGTTAGAGGTATCCTCATGTAGAGACCTGAATATGTAAATCTGGACTATCTGTGTATTCTACACTAGTCCAGGATCATACTAGTGCACACAGTAGAAAAATAGATGAAATATCGACCACATCACAATTTATTAAGAAAAGACTCAAATATTAATAGTTATCAGAATTACGACCTTATGGCCAAGCTTACAAATAATAACCGAAGAGCATAAGAAAACTAGCAGCGGAAAACGTAAATAAGTGTAGTAGCCATTCAACATGTCCACAAGTCATCGAAGCGACCTCCTTCAAATTCCTCTGGCTGATGTGGTTCTTCTTCAACAACTGAGCAAATATGGATATAGCCGGTAGTACATACAGTACTCAGCAAGTCATTTATAACAATAATACAATATAGTATGCAAAGCTTACCAAATGATAGTTGAGTGGTTATTTTGCAGAAAGTAACAATTTGAAGTGAATATAATAAATATATTAAAAGCACATTTTTGGAAAGGATGTAAATAATTAAATAATAAATCAAAGGATTGTATAAACCATAAGTGAACCACCCATTCACTTTTCAACCAAATTTCTTTCCAACCAACCAAGATTTTATGAAAAACTTAACCCTCGTGTGAAATCACCGAGCATTATTCATAACCGGGGACACAGCTATTCGAACAATTTTATACTCTGTAGAGGTTACACAACTTTACCCACAAGACAAGATCATCTCATATTGCCACGCGATTAACACACTTCCTTTGGTGTACGACGGAGAGTTCATGACAAGGCCTTTACAAAGTTCAATCTCATCCCAGTTCTGCTTGCTCCCTTAATGTGGATCCATGGATATTGCCAAATTGTATTCATTCTAATGATAGAACCAAAATTAAAACACCACAAACTATTCTGCCAAGCCCATCCCATACTGGACATGTGGTTGTACGATAAGGCTCAGATGAATGGCGCGCAAAGTTAAGTCCTTAGATATTACCCTAACGAAATATCCACATCCCAATGTGTGAACTGCACCCCCTTTACTACATGATCATTCATCAAAGTGAAAATCATTTTGTATAACCAACATCAATGACACCACTCATGGTACTCAAATTTTGTAATTGTGGCTATAACCACGAATCAATATCTCATTAAGTCAAAATTAATTAATTGATCACATGTGATGATGAGTCCAACATACTAGAGTAGGCATGACTAAGCATACTAGACGTACAACCCAAGTAGATACTAGTATTATAACTCTAAATAAATACACAGCATATGATGACAATAGAATTATGTCATTCAAATTATCAAATGAGGGATTAATCAAATTGGACAATAACTATCAGGTACAAAGGTTTATACTCAAAAGCAACGCATGATAATTTAAAATAAAATAATAAATAAATATATTTAAAACTAGGTTCAATATGATTAAAAGACACGACTTGCCTGGGCCTTCCTTTGTTACCAACTTTTGATCTTCTAGTAGTGCTTCTGCTCCTTTGAAGATGTTATCGGAAGTGACAAATCGATGTCGGGAAGCGATTCCGGCCAAGATTGGGGAAAACTCGATTCTAGGATATTGGCGGATAGCTCAGGACACGACGAGCAATTTCAGGATCGGAGGGCCTCGGTGCCAACAACGTTCTGGGCCTTAAGGGGACTTGGCACAACTTGGGGCAGGCTTAGAGGGGTCAAGAGGTCGTATTTATAGGCTTGGAAGAGATAGAAACTGGCTTCAATTCGTGGATTTCGGTTTAGAGTCTGTTTCGAAAAATAGGGGATAAAAGGAAAACAGATGAACGAAACACAAAGAGGCTAGATGGGATAGATTCCTTGATAGATTTGGCACAACTTTCCTTTGGGAGGACATTGAGATAAGGCTTGGTTTGAAAGTTGCTATGGAAAATAGGAGAGAGAAGGAAACATGAAGTCTCTCGTCTGTGATCGATGGTTTTGGGAAGATGAACGGTAGCATGGATTCTAGAGAATAAAATGATGGTGGAAATTATTGAAGAAAGAGAAAAGGGACACTTGGTAGCTTAGGTGCTAAAATCTTTAGGGTTAAAGCGTGCTATTGTGAGGGTAGCCAAGGGATGGGTGACCAACGGGATTTCTTTTTTTTTTAATTTTAAATTGAGCTCAAATAAACTCCAACAAATCCAAGAAAGTATAGAAAAACTCCTTGTGACACAACGAAACCAAATAAAATAGGTTTTCAATTAATTGAAGTTTATTTCATTCATATTAAACCTTTTTAATTTCTAAAAATTTTGATTAAGTTTTAATTAATTTGAGAAAATTCCAAATGGTTATTTTTAGTTTTAAAACTTTAAAACAGCTCTGAAAATCAAGATGTTACAAAGCTCCCCTTAAACGGAATCTTGACCCTGAGATTCGGGCTCACTAAAGGAATAGGTTACCAGGTGCGACATTGGAGATGAGGGTGTTCAGACTTCCTCTTGCAACACTCTGAGATAACTGGATGCCTTGAGCTGATGATGTTCCACGGCTTGCTCCTGGAGTCTTGGCAGGGGTAATTCCAAGGTTGAACGGAATCAGTGTGATTGCTTGATGCTTCTGCGGACACTTGCGAGCAAAATGCCCTAGCTCTTGGCACTTGTAACAATTAGATGAAGCTGCAGGGCATGTGTCCCTCTAAGGCTGATTGTTGATGTTAATAGGGTGTGGTCCCAAAATATCATAACGAGGTGATGCGGATACGCACATGCTTAGCACTTTTCAGGCGAATATATTATTTCATTAAATTTGTTTCTTAAGGAGTTTCTTTTAATTGATGATGAACTTGGAATACTACCTCATGCTATTATTTTATGTATTCTTATGTATGATTCATGTGAAGACTTGGGACAGCAAAAAGAGGAGCACAAGGACTTAAACTACAAGTTTTTGATAAGATTTTCAAGCCAAATTCGTATCTCCCACGTGCTCAATCCAATTTAAACTCAGATTCAACTCAGGATTCAATTCGGATTCGGTTCGGGACAGCCTGATAGGCAGTTACTAAAAAGGCCATAACTTTCACAAACTGAGTCCGATTCAGGTGTTCTTGTACTCGTTGGAAACATAATTTCAAGGGTTACGTAATGGATCCAATACTACCTTTAAATTCGTCACGGATAAAAAGTTATGACGGAAACATTGTGATGGTTTAATTTTAGGTTTTTCCTTTTGTGTGAGTTTATTTCCAAATACATGTAGGGATGAGTTGGAGTTGGTTTGGAACCTCTTGGCCAGTCATGAGGTGGAGATGGAACTATATATTGAGGGTTAGACCCCCATTGTAAGGAGACCACTTTTGATAATAGAATACTCTTGTTCTTTCTGTTGGGTGAACCAACTTGAGGGAATAATTGGGAGTTCATTGAATTCAAGATCGTTCAACCTTTCCACTGGGAATTGGGAGCGCGATAGAACTTCATCTTGTGGTTGTGAAGTTCGGCACGTGTGGTTGGGCGAATTATAGAGTGCTAACTCTTGTATTGGCAACGGGAGATCACTACGGTTCGTCGAATCCTCGTGAGTATCTTGATCCTACGTCGAGAAGATCGGGCGACCCCGTATCATCTTGGTATCAGAGTGCGGTTTACTCTGTAGGATTATTTACCCGTACTTTTAGATTGATTTACTTCTGTTCCTATAGTCCATTAAAACCGAAAATTGCCACAAAAAAATCCAAACCCTAGTTTTTGCATCTGTTAATTTTGTGAGTTTTGTTAGGTTTTGATCCATTAGAATTTTGTTTAGGTGCTGATCGTTCGTGTTTATTTGTGTAGCTTAATCTTTGTGTCTAATCCAAAATCCAAAAAAAATATTGCTGATATTTTTTTCATCAATTGAGACTAGCTGTTGAATATTGCATCTAGGGCTGCTCTTGAATATTTTACACTTTGCTAAATATTTGTGACCCGCAAAAAAAAATCAAAGGAACGATTAAAGCTAGTTCGGCCTTTACAAAAAAGGACAACTGAAAAAAAAGAAGAAAAAAAAACATGGCCGAATTTGGGAGAGTTCCTTGTCCATAAATTCAGATTGTGTGATTTAATTTCTTTAGCAATCTCGTGCCCTTACATTGATATCATTGCAATTGGCTAGTGTCTCTCCTAGTATTTGGTGCAAAACGAGCTATCTAATCTTTAATTTCAGATTGCCTCTAGTTAGCTCATTCCTTTGTTTGCATCAAGTCACATTGATCTTTGCGTGTGCGTTCATATACTTCACTTAAATCTTTTGGATCAGCACTTAGGCAAAGTATTCTAGCTTGGATTATTACTTAACTTTACAATATCAAGAATTTCAGATTTCTAGGATATACACTTCCATACCAAGCTCCACCATATAACCGTTGTTGTGTAAGTAGTGAACACTCTTGAATTCGCTTAATCATCACGTTGCTGTTGTTACTTTTACCAGGTGTAAGTTTTTATTGGCCTTAATTCACTTCGGAAGGGTAAGAACTTTACTTGGGAGAGAAAATAGTGAGATTGAGTGATTTCCATAAAGCATTATTCTACATAGCTACTTGTTTCTTGCATAGCTAACCATGCAGGTGGAGGAGAACACCATGATGAGAGTGGTGAGGCAAATGAAACTCAAGCATTCGTCAAGCAATATCAATTTGGGGCACTCCGCGAACACTTTCAACGTGAGCTACGCCAAGGGCTCGATCAACTCCATGAGAAGCATGATGCTTTCGCTAATCAAATTGCACGGGAGAAGCAAAACATGGAGATACAAGCTGATGAAAATGTGCGTCAATTGCGGGAGGACATTGGAGCCCTCACTAGGCTCATACAAGCTCGCAATGGTGCGATGAAGCAAGTGTTCAAGAAGGAGATGCTACTGCACATGTACCTCCTGAACCGCAACATCGAGTGGCTGCCAACGTGGTGCGTCCACCACATATTAGAGGACGACGAGCAGGAGGCCATGGAGGGTGTGGCCAAGGCCTAGGTGGTAGCCGTGGTGGTGCTGCACATGCAATGGAATGGGATGGTGATTTTTCTTTGCATCGCAATGACCAATATCGTCGTCCACGCAATGAAGATGATGGATTGGGCAAGCTCAAGTTTTCCATGCCCAAGTTTGTAGGTGGAACTGATCCCGAGGAGTATCTCACTTGAGAATTGAAGGTTGACAAAATATTCCGTATGCATCACTGTACGGATGAGAGAAAGATACAGTTGGTATCACTTGAGTTTGAAGGCTATGCTTTGGATTGGTGGGAACAAGTCATTACTCAAAGAGTCGAGAATGGAGCAGACCACAGGCATCATAGCAAGAGATGAAGTGAGAAATGAGAGCCTATTTTGTTCCTCGACATTACAAGCGTGATCTATTTGATAAATTGCAGAATTTGAAGCAGGAGAAGAGACTTTTGGAGAAGCATACAACACAGTTCTATCCAAGTCCATCATTCAGTTCTTATGCCGCTGCTGGTGTGTCATGTGAGAAGATGACCGAGCATGGGACTTTCCCTTCGGTCAAGGAGACATGTAGTGCCCCATTGCTACAAACAACACTTGAGATGTATCAAAACCCATGTAAGGATGAGTGCCACATAGCCAAATTGAGTGAGAGTGATAAAAGCGATTGAGTTGTCGATTCCACTAAACATGAGGTTGAGAGCATCCAAATTGAGAGTGAGAGAAATACACAAAAGAAAATAGGAAGGAGATGATAGGAAAAGTGATATTACTTTTTATACTAACAACTTACTCTCTACTTCTAGTGTTGCTTCTCATGTTATGCAGGTTGACATTAAAGCTGAGGAGTCGAATGTTCTACAACCGGTACCATTGGAAGTCAAAGATGAGAAGATAACCACAGTTGAAGATGAAGTACTTGCTGCCCCGTTGTTACATTATGATGAATTAATACCTACAACACCTACATCAACTGAGGAGAACAATAAATGTAACAATATTGGTGCTGAAATTAATTGTGAACGGTGAGTACTTGTGAGAACTCATATATACGAATGAAAATTCCATGTTCTGAAATTTCTTTGCTCAATTTACATAATGTGGAATTGATTACTCATAAGGAAGCTCTTACGAGAATATCCCCTGATGATTATTTATATTATATCATGTTTGATGATCCTAAAGAACTATCTAGTGTGACTGAGAATGTTGCTGAAATTTTATGTTTAAAATCACTAGTTAGTACCTATGCATGTACATATAAGTTCAATTTGACTGGACATTATGGTATAGATGATAAGTTTTATGTTTACCGAATATGCATTACGTGTGATAAGTTTGCTGAATTGAAATTGCATATTTTGGATAAACAATCTTCTGTGCCATATCATGATCACAATGAGATAAGTTTCAACAATAATGATGCATGTTTCAAAAGATTACTTAAGCCTACTTACTCATCCTTTAATGTACAATCATGTACAAATAATCAGAGTAGCGCAGTTGAAGCATGGAAGGAACTAAAAATTTTCTCCCCCATATTTGTAATTTGGTTTGGCCCATTAATGACTTGTCTATGTGCCTAGCAAAGTCGAGGACGACTTTTTCTCATGGGAGGGAGAATGATATGAAAGATAATATTGCAATGTATATATTTTATGGTTGTTGTTATATTAATTTATTTGTGTGGAACAACGAGAATGACACAATAATTGATTCATATATATACCATGCATATACGTTATATTCTTTGCTTAGTACAATTTCAGGCTACCAAAAGCCGAGGACGGCTTTTCTTGAAGAAGAGGTGGATGATGCGGATACACACATGCTTAGCACTTTTCAGGCGAATACATTATTTCATTGGAAAGAAGTATTGAGCCGCATTAAATATTGTCAGGTGAATTTGTTTCTTAAGGAGTTTCTTTTAATTGATGATGAACTTGGAATACTACCTAATGCTATTATTTTATGTATTCTTAGGTATGATTCATGTGAAGACTTGGGAGAAAAAAGGAGGAGCACAAGGACTTAAACTACAAGTTTTGGATAAGATTTTTAAGCCAAATTCGGACCTCCCACGTGCTTAATCCAATTAAAACTCGGATTCAACTCAGGATTCAACTCAGCCTGACAGGTAGTTACTAAAAAGGGCATAACTTTCATAAACGGAGTCCGATTCAGGTGTTCTTGTACTCGTTGAAAAGATAATTTCAAGGGATACACAATGGATCTAGCCCCACCTTCAAATTCATCAAGGATAAAAAGTTATGACTGAAACATGGTGACGGTTTAATTTTAGATTTTTCCTTTTGTGTGAGTTTGTTTCCAGATACATGTAGGGATGAGTTGGAGTTGGTTTAGGACCTCTTGGCTAGCCATGAGGTGGAGAGGGAACTATATATTGAGGGTTAGACCCCCATTGTAAGGAGACCACTTTTGATAATAGAATACTCTTGTTCTTTCTGTTGGGCGAATCAACTTGAGGGAAGAATTGAGAGTTCATCGAATTCAAGATCGTTCAACCTTTCCGCTGGGAATTGGGAGCACGATAGAACTTCATCTTGTGGTCGTGAAGTTCGACACATGTGGTTGGGCGAATTATAGAGTGCTAACTCTTGCATTGGCAATAGGAGATCACTACGGTTCGTCGAATCCTCGTGAGTATCTTGATCCTACGTCGAGAAGATCGGGCGACCCCGTATCACGAGGCATTGGAGCTAGAGTCCTGAAATCTGCCTGCTGAGGTACACGGGCTGGCTGGTATGTGTTGAATCTGGCTCTTTGTGATTGTTGCAACTGAACTCCTTGGTGAATCATCTTCCTCTTACGAGATTCTTCCATCTCATGGCGAGACTCTTCACGAAGTATGCCCTTATCCACCATGTTTTGAAAATTGGCATAATCATTGCCCACAACCTGAACCTTCAATCCAGGATTAAGTCATCTCTTGAATCGCTTCTGATGTGCATCATCTGTGGCAACATCCTCCAGAGCATAGCGAGCTAATTGAGTGAACTTATTGAGATATTCACTCACTGACATGTTCCCTTGTTGTAGCTCATGAAATTCTTCCTTCCTCATTTTAAGCACTCCATCTAGGATATGAGTATGGCGAAAAGCTATGGCGAACTCTACCCAAGTAATGTTCTCTTGATCCTCATGAGTGGCACAATAGTTCTCCCACCATTCTGATGCGGTACCTTCTAGTTGGTGAGCGGTGTAGAGAACTTTTTCTCGATCAGTGCACTGAGCGAAGTTTAGCTTCTTTTCCACTGAACAAATCCAATCATCTGCTTGCAAAGGCTCAGATGAACTAGAATAAGTAGGAATTCTAGTTCTCATAAATTCGGCAAATCTGGACGGTGGACGATATGGCTGAGGGGCAACAGCTGCCTGATGCTGTTGATTCATCATATTGGTCAGATTTTGCATCATCGTATTCATGAGTTGGTTCTGAGCTACCATGAACTGACTCAAAGTTGGATCCAATCCTGTTGGAGTTGGCTGCTGATTCGGTGCCGAAGGATTTGAGGTACTATTGCTAGGATCTGAGGCCATCTAACTGTGACCAGCTGAACTTTGTGTGTCAACCATCTGCTAGTGATGACACCAAGGTTACCAAGGAAAGAGGGAATAGCAAAGGAAGAGATAAACTCATCTAAGAGGATACTCTAATGGCAATCCTAAGCTAAAACATTCACTTAGCCGAACAAGGCTAACAAAAGAAGCAATAAACTCCACAAACAAGAAACTTGACATGATTGCAACATAATGCTAAAAGCAAAACCACAGCTCACATCACATACAACTGCAAAGAAAAGCAAAATGGTCTACATTATGCTAAAACTATAGCAGGGTTCGAATCTGATGGCTCCCAATCTTCACAGTAATCTTCAATCCTGTCTTGAAATATTTTGGGTGCATCCTTGATCCAAACTTCACAGCAAAGCTTGAAGTATTCCATACCAACCTCCTCTTTGATTAAGGGATACTCGATACATCTACGGACATTATGGGGATAAGAAGTAAAATTAAGTTTCGAAAACAATACTCCAGAGAAGACGAAGGGTGAGAATCCTAAGATTGAGGAAAGAATAGAGACTTACTAGATATTCCCTTTGTTGATTTGATTTAGAACATAGATTTTGAAAACTTTACCAAATCGACCATTCTAACTAGGGCTTCGTCCTACAGTCGATATGGCTCTGATACCACCTCTGTAGAGACCCGAATATGCAAATCCAAACTCTATATGTATTCTGCACTAGTCCAGGATCACACTAGTGTACACAGTGAAAACATAGATGAAATATCGATCACAACACGATTTACTAAGAAAAGACTCAAATATTAATAGTTATCAAAGTTACGACCTTATGGTCAAGCTTACAAATAATAGCCTGAAAGGCTTAAGAAAACTAGCAACAGAAAATGTA
This sequence comes from Bonia amplexicaulis, assembly GCA_036346245.1. Taxonomy (NCBI): domain Eukaryota; kingdom Viridiplantae; phylum Streptophyta; class Magnoliopsida; order Poales; family Poaceae; genus Bonia; species Bonia amplexicaulis. The sequence goes on along the minus strand of JAYGGG010000480.1, from coordinate 40,507 downwards.
AATAAGCATAGTAGCCATTCGACATGCCCATAGGCAATCGACTGGGGAGCGAAATTCTAATCCACGAAATTGTCAAAGAGACCTCCTTCAAATTCCTCTGGCTAATTTGGTTCTTCTTCAGCAACTGAGAAAATATAGATATAGCCATGGGTACATAGAGTACTCAGTAAGTCGTTTGTAACAATAATGCAATATAGTATGCAAGGCTTACCAAACGATAGCTGAGTAGTTATTTTATAGAAAGCAACAATTTGAAGTGAATACAATAAATTGATTGAAAGAGCAGTTTTGGAAAGGACGTAAATAAATAATTAATGAATCAAAAGATTGAATAAGCCACAAGTGAACTAGCCATTCACATTCCAACCAACCAAGATTTTATGAAAATCCTAACCCTCATGTGAAATCACCGAGCATTATCCGTAACCAGGGGCACGGCTATTTGAATAGTTTTACACTCTGCATAGGTTACACAACTTTATCCACAAGACATAATCATCTCATATTGCCACGCGATTAATACACTTCCTTTGGTATGCAGCGGAAAGTTCACGACAAGGTCTTTACAAAGCTCAATCTCAACCTAGTCCCACACGCTCCCTTAATGTGAATCCATGGCTACTGCCAAACTGCATTCATCTCAATGACGGAACTGAAGTTGAAACATCATAAATTATTCAGCAAGGTCCATCCCACACTGAACTTGTGGTTGTATGATAGGGCTCAGATTAATAGTGCACAAAGTTAAGTTCTTAGACATTACCCAGATGAAACATACACATTCCAATGTGCGAACTGCACTCCCTTTACTGCACGATCATTCACCCAATTAAAAACTATTTTGTATAACCAATATCAATGACACCACCTATGTCATGGTAATCAAATTTTATAACTGTAGCTATAACCACGATTCAATATTTCGTTAAGTCAAAATTAATTAATTAATCATATGTGATGATAAGGCCAATGTACTACAGTAAGCATGGCTAAGCATCTAGATGTACAATCCAAGTGGATATTAGTATTTTATCTCTATATAAATACCCATCCTATGGTGACAATGGAATCATAACATTCAAATTATCACATGAGGGATTAATCAAATTGGACAGTAACCATTAGGTACAAAGGTTTATACTAAAATAGCAATGCATGATAATTTAAAATAAAATAATAAATAAATAGATTTGAAAACTAGGTTCAACATGATCAAAAGACACAACTTGCCTTGGCCTTACTCAGTTACCAACTCTTGATCTTCTGGTGATGCTTCTACTCGTTCGAAGATGTTATCGGAGGTGATGAATCGATGTCGGGAAGCGATTTCGGCCTAGATTGGGAAAAACTCAATTCCAGGAGATTGGCGAATAGCTCGGGAGTGACAAGCAATTTTGGGACCGGGGCCTCGGTGTCGATGGTGTTTTGGGCCCTGAGGGGACTTGGCACGGCTTATGGCAGGTTTAGAAGGGTCAAGGGGTCATATTTATAGGCTTAGAAGTGATAGAAACTAACTCCAATTCGCATATTTTGGTTTAGAGTCCGTTTCAGAATATAGGAGATAAAAGGCAAATGGATGAACGAAACACAAAGAGGTTATACGGAATAGATTATGTAATACCCAAATGTGATTCGAGAGAGAATAGATTAATTGGGGAGAAGGACCAGATAGTAAAGAGTTTAACAGGATTTTAGGGCGGGGAGGATTTCGTAAAACACCAAAGATCACGGGCTTAGGCCTTGGCCCAAGTGGTGGCCACCATAGGGAGGGGCCTCCCCAAACCCTAGCCGCCTCCCTCAACCTCCCTCTCCTCTTTTTCCTTGGTGGCCGCCGCCTCCTCTCCTCCTTTGGCCGGCTCCTCCGTGCCTCCCTCTTGTCCAGCAGCACCTCATCCTCCATTGAAGCCCCCTGCTACTGGCGAAGAGGGCCCCCGTTGCTGCCGGCCAAGTGGAGAAAGGAGATCGATCGCTGGGAGGTATTTTTGACCCGGAAGAAGAAGAAGAGGAAGGGGAAGAAGGGAAGAGGAAGGGGAAGAGACATCACATGGTGTTCATCATGTTCTTCAGCGGTTCGTCAAGAGTAACCCATGTTTCCCCCGGTTAGATGCATTTTTAATTGTTGTAGCATTCTCGGTATTGTGGTCTGGTCAGGGCAGATTGCGTTAGGCAGTCATTTTGATGTCGTTACGTGCGGAATCAGTTCTAGATGTCTCCTAGAGTAATGTAGAGGACGTCACCATCTTTCTGTGAAGTGCTAGAACATGTCGTTTGGACCTCTATAACAGAAGTTGTGATTTTATTAGTGGGACTGTTCTGCAGATTTGTGGGTTTTCTATCAGGTTTTGGTAAATTGTATTAAGTGATTAGAAAAAGAGAGAACCAGAGAAGCTCAGTATGATGAAAGTTGTAGACCATTGTCTCATCTTTCCAGAAAGCTCAAGAACTCATAATTTGGACACTCGTACTGAAAGTTATGGTATGTTTAGTAGTCTGTCCAGAGAACCCGACGTGAAATTGATGTTTTATAAACTGGCTTATGGGGGTATTTTTTTGGCCGATTCAGAGAGATTCACCAACTAGGATTAGTTGGAGAATTTAATTACCTTTCCAGAAAGTCTAAGAACATCTTATTGGACTCCTGTACCAATAGATATGGATTTTTGAAGTTGACTATCCACGGGGGAGGGGAGGGGCGATCAACCTTTAGGATTTGGACTTAGAACCGAGTAAGACGTTTTTGCGAGTTTGTGGTTGTTTTTATATAGTCTATGGTCCACTACAGTTATCTTAGCGTGTGTTATAATTATTATTCAGGTGGTGGACTGGTCCCGGGGGCAGCACCTTCTGCACGTCCTTCGTCCTCTCGCGGTTAAGGAAAGTATAATGATAGATTTAATAGATATTGTAGAATGTTAATATTTGATATATACTATGAACAATTGTGTATTCATGACTGTGATGATGGCATAATTGGTATGAGTTACGTGTATTCATGGTTGTTTGAAAGTTATGAGTACATGATAGAGAACAGTGTAGTATGAATAGGTCATTCATGTGCAAGGTTATTATGGATGCAAATTTCTATTAAATTGTAACTTTCATGCATATGCATCATGTTGGCTTATTGAAATCTTGGTCAATGATGACCGAGCAACTGCTGAGGTCCCCATCATGTCGATGATGGGCTAAAGGTCCCCATGCTTGAGGAGCATGGGCTTGGGTCCCCATACTTGCGGAGTATGGACATTGGTCCATGTACCGGATGGTACAGGCATGGGTGTGCATTGACGGATGCGCACTTTGCATTACCGGTAAAATGCAAAAGAGAAAGAGAAAAGATAAAGATCTTGTTGAGCATATTGCATAGTATGTGTTTGTAAAGCAACTGTTGGGTGTTCTTTATGAAGTAGTGTACATGTATGCTATTGTTACCATTTATTATATTTGCTGAGTCTTTGGACTCACCCTTGTTGTTTGTTGTGTTTTAGGTACCCTTACAAGATCGACATGCATGGGGGAAGTGAACGAATAGTCTTGTTGCACTTTTGCATGATCTATCCACAATGGAAAGAAAGGGAAAAAATAATTAGTAGATGAATGAATTATCTTAAGTACTTTTATGATTATTGCATGCTAGAAGAAAATTGTAATAAAGGAATAGAAGATTTAGGATGCTCATGATTTATATCTTAGATGTTAAGTGCTATGGATGTCATAGAACTATTTATCTTTATTTAAAAGAACTGTTGAAACCTCCGGCATGGATAACTATACAAAGGAGGTTCTGCCGAAATTTTGTGAGATGAATTTTGTTTATCTTTGTTACATTATTTAATTAGGTAGTATTCCAGGCCATTGTATGGCTGGGGTGTTACAGATTCTTTGCGTAATTTGGCACAACTTTCCTTTTGGAAGGACATTGAGATAAGGCTTGGTTTGAAAGTTGCCATGGAAAAGAGGAGAGAGAAGGAAATGTGAAGTCTCTGGTCTGTGATGGATGGTTTTGGGAAGTGAATAGTAGCATGTCTTTCGGAGAATAAGAGGAAGGTGGAGCTTATCCAAGAAAGAGAAAAGGGAGACATGGTAGCTCAAGTGCTTAAAACTTAGGGTTAAGCGTGCTATGGGGAGGGCAGCTGAGGGATGGGTGACTAACGGTATTTGTTTTTTTTAATTTTAAATTAAGCTCAAATAAACTCTGACAAATCTAAGAACATAGAGAAAATTCCTTATGACACAAAGAAACCAAATAAAATAGGTTTCCAATTAATTGAAGTTTATTTCATTCATATTAAACCTTTTTAATTTCTAAACATTTCGATTAAGCTTTAATTAATTCGAGAAAAATTCAAATGGTTATTTTTATTTTTAAAACTTTAAAATGGCTCTGAAAATCGGGATGTTACACATCATTAGCCAGCACTCGCCAATGTAGGCCTCCTCTTTCCATCAAAGTTGAGCTTATTGAATTTGATCTTCTTGCCTTCTTGCTTTTTCTTGCCTTTGAATGTGTCCTTGCTCTTCTTATTATTCTCACATATTGAAGCAATGTGACCCTTCTCTTTGCAATCATAGCATATTGTGTTGGCAAAGGGAATGTTCTTGCTTGAAGAATAGCTTCATGAAGACCTTTTTCTCTTGTCAAAATCAGCCCCCTTGACATTCAACCTCTTGAGAAGGCGCCTTGTATTCCTCATGAGGAAAGCCATATCATCCAATTCCTCCGACTCATCATCACCTTCATTGTCACTATCATTACCTTTGGCCTTGAGAACAATGTTCTTCTTGATTGATGGAGCTTCTCCATACTCCTTCAAGAAGGGCTCGTGTGTGGTGAGTTTTCCCAAAAGAGTTGTTAGCATCAAAGAGTTCAAATCTCCATTGGTGAGAAGCATCACAAGCATCCTGTACTCCTTGGGCAGCACCCCAATCATTCTTCTCACAATTTCAAGGTTAGTAAGAGTTAACCTGAAGCCCTTCAACTCATTCACAATGCTATTCATGCGAGAGAACATTTCATTTTTGTCTCATGAGGTTGCATCACAAAACAGTCAAAATGCACATTGACAACATACATCTTAGCCTCTCACACATTAGACGTGCCTATGTGAATCTCATGAAGAGTAGTCCAAATCTTATGAGAGGTGTTGAGATTGCTCACTCGATTAAGGACTTCAATATTAAGACATATAGAGGTTCTTTACCTCCACATCTGGGAGTGCAAGTAGATTGCAACGAGGCATGAAACCATACGCAACTACACAACAAACACCCAAGCTAATGGCCTCGAGATAACACCCCATGCGGACCTTTCGATAAGTATAATTGAAACCATCAAATAGAGGTTCCCTACCAACATTCACGTCGTCTCTCGACATCCTTACACTGGGCGGTTAAGCCCAAATTGAGTAATGAGGCTCTGTTACCAATAGGAGATTTAATTGGGATTCTTTTTGCTAATGGTTAAATAAAAAGCTAAACCTTTTCTTTGCCCAACATAGGTGACTAAGGTTTGCTATAGTGATGAAAACAATTCTTAAGCTATTCTTGTGAGTTTTGCAACCTAGGTCAATTCCTATACAAACTAGTGTTCTAGGAATTTAAAGGATAAGACATTAAAATGTAGAAATTAAAAGGGACAAGAGACAGAAACAAATTTTTCCTGAGATATTAGAGATTCGGTAATCTTCCGTAGTGCTCATTAGAGCACTCACGCAAGAGTATATCCAACTTAATATCCAGGTAAGGAATCAAGCCATCCACTCATGGTAGTCCTCCTTTCTAGACACGTGGACTCCAAACCTTCACAAGTGTTCTAGTGCCTCCGACAAGTGCTCCATAGGAAGGTCACGAGCTAATGCCTCCAAGCCATCTAGGAGACACCGATCTCCAAGAGTAACAAGCCCAAAGTGTTCACTTGAACCTAGCAAGGTCAAGCAACTAGGAGTGATGCATAATTTAGGCCTATTTACTCTCTCAAACTCACTTAAGTGCTCAAGATCTTCAATCCAAGCTTCAAAGTGCCCTAGAGCTTCTCAATAGGCTAGATGCAGAAAAGAAGCCCTAAGAGAGCTAACTCGAACAACCATGGGGTCTATTTATAGCTCCCCTCCTCAAAAACTAGTGTTAGACACGCAATTTTCGAAAAACAGCCTTGAGTCAGATCATCCATCCTGACTCGGATTATCTGACTTAAATTCCTTGAACGGTAAAAAATATAACTTTTGCACACATGGATTGTCCAACTCAAGTCGGATAATCCAGCTTACTCGAATCATCTGACTTGCTTCATCTTTTCCTCAGACCAAGTCTCTGCCAAATTGATCCTACCCTTAATACGACTAGGATTATCTTGGTCGTTTTGGAACTTGAAACTAGCATCACTCTAGAAACATGCTCCGACTCATGGTCCGACTCACCCAGGTCATCCGGCCCTCATTAATCTCCAAACACATGCCCTATGGAAAATTGATCCTACCCATGCTCCGGGTCACTCGGATCATCTGACTCTCATTAAATATTTGGGGGACATGCTCTCTGGAAAATTAATCTGACCTATAGTCCAACCCAGTCGGATTATCAGTCTATGCACAAATTTTTCTGACCAAGTCTAAAATTGGTAACCTTTGCAAATTTGCATCCATACTTGGTTTCTTGGCTTCCATTGACTAGATAAGAGCTAGAAAGATCTAGTGCACATCACAACTAGCTACCAAACCTCTGTTGTGAATGAAGCGGAATGAGCATATTCTCAGTTTTAATTCCAACTGAATTAAACATATATTCAATACATTTCCAACAAAATATAAATGACATAAATTGCATATAATCATGTAATTTCATCATGCCATTCATACAAATGTATATATTCAATATATATAACCACAAAACTGCTGAAAATAACATGGCTCGCAGTTCTATAAATATGGAAGCAATTAAATCTATCACATGACAAAATAATTGCTTTAACATTGCTCTCAGAATAGAGTTGCTCAAGATTTTTGCTCTTGGCCTTCTCATGCTAATATCGAAACTCTTCATTAACGCTCTGATAACTAGAAATCAGGATTTGAGCTCTAAATAAGTTTCTCTTGTCGAACTGCAAAGACAGAGGAAAGCCAACTTGAATTTCAGTTTTAAATGTTCACATGCAATGGAAAAACAGACGATTCTCACGAGTTCGACGATTAAGCGGCGATCAAGAACTAATTAGAGCACGTATAACTCGATCCGAATCGAATCGAACAAAAGAGACTACTGCACAGAAATAATCTGATTTGAACAGAACTAAAAAGAGACTACTGCATAGTTAACAATTTCAACTGCATGTTAACAAATCTGCTCAACAAAAATACAACTAGCTACGGTATAGTCAGTAGAAGCCAAACTACTAGAGCTCAAATCTAATCCTGTTATCAAGACCAAATTTTGTATATGACTAGTTCATCACAGAGCAAGATCTGAGCCCACAAATAAACATAGCATTCCCAAGTACTTGAACTGAAATTAAGAACAAGTACTGCTGCCACAATATGTAGAAGGATCAATATACTGAAAGTGCATACGGCACTCAAAACCGTCCAGAAGCAACTCAAGTAGGTGAAGAACAAGAAGAACACGGCAATGCACACTCAAGAGTGATGTCCCAGAAAACCTAGCCCCCCTCTGTGCCGATGCAGAAGAAGAGTGTGGTTGATGGAGATATAGTGCCATCTCCAACCTCGAATAGCCGACGCTAGAGTCGAAGGTCAGGGTGATGCCGCACAAGATCACAAGAATGCACCGGCCGAGTGCACTCAAAGGCAACGGGAAGTCGTCACCGCCTCTGTCCTCCATCGAGTCAACCTTCAACCTTCGAATTTCCCCTCACACCACAATAGGGTTCACACGGGAAACCAAATGCAATGGCTTCAATCGGAGATGGCGCAGAAGCCCCAATCCTCCACACAACCCGAAAACCAGAGAGGAAGAAGACCCAAGAGGAGCAAGTTGGGATCGGAAGAGAGCTCACCCAATGGTAGAGAAACGGGGTCTTAAGAAGAGGAGACGAGAGGTTGCAGCGAGGTGACATGAGCGACCGGCTCCGAGGAACCAAGGCCAACCCGTGCCTCTGTCGCCACCTCTCTAGTCGCCGTCTCCCCTACGCGCCACCGAAATCGCTAGCCCATGCGCCAGATCTGGGTGAAGCCGAGGCGTCAGATCGGCACGCCAAGATGCAAGACGGGAGGAGACGCGGTCTCCTCCCCCTTATCTCTTCTCTTTTCCCACTGACAGGTGGGCCCCATCTCAATTTCCCTTTTTTTTCTTTCTTTTATCAATTGGGAAATTACCGAAATGGCCTCACAAACCAACAACCTCTCTAGGCTCAACCTACAAGATTTGAATTCCCCTAATAGTACAGCCAAAGCAAAAACAAAATATATTACTAAAATGATCCAAACTTGACTTCTAGAATCATTTCTAGTAACCAAGTCCTTAATCTTCATGCTTTGCCATCATTTTCACTTCTTGGGGATCCATGAATACCAAGAACACCCAAATTCACCATCAATGTTAGTCTTGATTAATTAGGAGTCATTAATCACCAAAACACTAAACATTTCAAAAATAGGGGCCTAGATGCTTACAAGTAGTTTGTTCTCGTTTTATTGAGGGAGGGGTTTCTCACCTTCAGTATGGAGATGATACCGTTCTCTTATTGGATTATGATGACCAATATATCCTGCATTTAAAATTCCTATGTTTTGTTTTGAATGAATGTCAGTGCTTAAGATCAATTGACAATAGTGAATCATGTCTTTGGGGTAGATGTGGATGATCAAGAAAGAATTGCTAATATGCTAAATTGCAAATTGGGTTCTCTTCCTGCTATGTATTTGGGCCTCCGTATGAGTGATCACCATTTCGGCAAGAATTCTAAGCTGACGAAAAGATTGGATCCATAGAAAGGTAAACAAATCTCTTGGGCAGATTGATTCTCACTAATTCCTGTCTTAGGAGCCTTCCAATATATACTATGGGGTTTTATAATCTTTGTGATGGCATTCACAACCTAATGGACAGATCAAGGTCCTTTTGGAGAGCGGCTAGTCAGAAGTTTAAATACCATATGGTGAGATGGGATGCAATTTGCAGGGCGAAAGAGTTTGGGGCTTTATGGGTTATTGATACTAAACTAATGAATATATGTCTCCTTAATAAATTGATTTGGAAATTGATGTCTGGCCGTGGAGATCTCTGATGTAAAATCCTTAGAAATAAATACCTAAATGGAAAACCTTTTTTTTTCTCAGCTGACTCCTCAGGGGGGTTCTCATTTCTGCACTGGTCTTCACAAGGTAAAGCATTGGTTTTAATGGGGGCAATTCAGAAAATGCATGATGGTAAATACACAATGTTCTGGAAAGACACCTGGTTAGGCTCAGCTCCTCTCAAAACTCAATTGAATAAGTTGTATAAGATTATTTGTTCTGAACCTAATGGTTTGGTGACTGACTTATGCATCAGTAATGTTTGGAATGTGGAATTTTGAAGATCCTTTGTTCAGGAGGAAATGAGAGAATGGAATGATCTGTTATCTCTCTTAGAATCTGTTACTATGACAAATGAACCAGATCAAGTTATCTGTACTTTGGAAAAATTAAGGTTGTACTCAGCCAGATCCTTATACAAGAGTATTATTTTTGGTGGGGTAACAACTCTGCGTATGAAAGACTTGTGGGGTGTAAAATCCATCTGAAGATCAAGATTTTCCTCTGGCAAGTTTTTCTAAACAGAAACCAATCGGCTGCTGAATTGAAAAAGAGAAACTGGCAGGGGAATATTAATTGTGTGCTTTGTGGGGAAGAAGAAACTACTAACCACATCTTTTTTTACTTGCCATTTATATTCTTTTTTGTTTCGGGTGCTGCTTTAGAGAAATGGGGGGTTGGGGTCCGGTTCCTACTTTGGTAGAGGACTTGGTAAATAACTAGCTTGCTCAAGGGGGTAAAAAATGTAATCCTTTTTTGTAAAAGATGTTAGGAAAGCCTCACCGTGTGTGGTGTGCTCTTAAGATAAACCCGTTTCATGCTTTTTACTGGCTTGCAAGCCATGGTGCGAGTTTGGAACAGGGTGCTGTCATGCTTTTTACAGGCAGCAAAGCGAAATCGATCTTCTTCCTCTCCGCATCTGGCCAACTTTGCCACCACCATTCATCACCGTCCAATTCCTTTGTGCCCGAGCCTCCCCTTCTCCCTCTCATCATACGGACGTGCTCACCTGCCACTCTAAAGCGCCGAACCGTAAACTCTGTGAGCACTCGCCGCCGCCGGCTCATCTGAGAGATCATGTGGAGATGATCACATGTTGGTGATGAGTATTTGACTCTTGGTTGAAAGAAAATTGAGTTTGTTTTGGGCTTTTTATGCGAAGTCTTAGCCCTGGCCGATGTCCAAGTCATGTACGACTGTCTCCTGGACCGTACGACCTTGTTTGAAGCGGTCGGAACGAGATTGGAAGGCGTACGACCACTCTGCGGCTCTCTCGGCAAATTTGGGCGTGGTCGGAAGTTGGCCGAGAGGTCTACGACCACGTTGAAGCCCGTACGACCACATTGGGCGTGATCGGAAGTCAGCCGGACGGCGTACGACCACGCTGTAGCGTCTCCGCGAATTTGAGCGTGATCGGAAGTCTATCGGGTGGCGTCGACCATGTTGCTGGGTATCGAGTTGCGGTCGAGCGGCGTACGAGTGATCGGAAGCTTATACGACCACGTTGCGGAGCCCTCAGAAGATTTGACCGTGGTCGGCAGTCGGCGCTAGGGTTTACGACCACGTTGTGGGATCGGAGCCTCGACCACGTTGGGCGCTAGGGTCTTCGACCACGTTGTGTGGTCAGTGCTTCGACCACGTTAGCGCGGGTTTGAACGTGGTCGGCAGTCGTGGATTGGGTGGTCTACTACCACGTTGTATCGCCTGGCGTTCGACCACGTTGGCGATTGGGAGCGTTCGATCACGTTGTAGCGCTCAGTCTTCGACCACGTTGTCGGCAGGATGACCGTGGTCGGCTGAGTTCATTCAAACCGGTCGTATGGGTGCATCTGATGTCCGATTTTATTGGAACTTGATCGTATGGCTTTGTGGTGAAGCCGTGGACCTTGTGGACTTGTTGGTTCATCATTTTGACAGGTTTGACAAAGTCTAAAATCTGGGAAAAAGAGACTTGCTCTGCTGAGCTGAGCAGAGTGTCAATTTGTGTTGTGATCAGTGCTATGTGATGTGTTTTGTTGTTTGTGTTGGTTGCAGGAACCTGGAGGCTAGTCTTGGTGAGGCTTAAGAGGTCGGGACTAGACAAGGGAGTTGTTGAGGTCCAGAACGACGTGGAAAAGCTGAAGAGGACGTGTCTGCCAGGTGGGCTGACCGCATGGACAGCGAGGCAGTGGAGGAAGCTTCCTGGAAGGCAGCGGAGGGGCATTTGGAGAAATGCCAAAGTCTGAGGAAGCATCCACCGGGAAAAGCACTGTGATCGCTTGGAGAAGCTCGTGAAAGCGCCTGTGGAGTTGGTGGCGTTAACGGGCAAAGTGTGGAGCCGTTGCCTGAGAGGAACGAGTAAAGCACTGGAGGCCTGCAAAGCGTAACCACTCTCTGTAATGGGTTGTCTGTGTGGGAGACCCGTTAGTGAGACTATAAATAGATGGTTAGGTCTCAGGAGCAAAGTGAGGTTGTCCCCTGAGTGCTCTGAGTGTTCCTCTCTATCTTGTGTGAGTTGTCTCTGGGTAAGAGTATGGATGCTCGTGTACCTCCGATGGAGTGGCTGTAGAAACCTCCATGATCAACAGAGAAAAGATCGGTTTCATCTCTCTGTATTTTCTGAATATTTTGTTCCTGAGATGTTTTGTTTGATCTGTTTGCCCTCTTTGTGCTCTTTTGATCATCTGTGTTTTCATTGAGAGTTGGCTTGCCTTGAGTTGCTCAGAACTGGGAAAGAGCCTTAAGATCTTCTGGCCATTTCATTCCCGAAAGCAAAAGTCGATTCGGAGAAATTTCTATGTTTTCGGTCTGCCGCCTCCAGTGCTCTGCTTCCTGTTTCGACTTTGGTCCGCTCTCTTTTCATTGATTAGATCTCTGATTTTCTTTGTAATTTCACTTCTAGAGATCACATACTGGATAGGGTTCAAGTTTCATTCGGTTTCGACTTGTGAGCAAAAAGATTCCTCAATTTTCGTCTTGGCGGTCGTGCGCCTGTTTTCGGTTCGACCGACGGTATTTACTGTGCGTCATATTTTGTCTGTGACTTCGTTCACACAGACAACCACGGTTCGACCTCTCGAAAGAAGATTACGATCACTTTGCCTACTGTGTTCGACCATAGTGTTTTCGGTTACGACCACAGCAGTCTCATTACGACTTCCGACTTTCTGAGTTCACGACTTCGGTAGTTTCCTGTATTTACGTCTATCTGGTCGTTGGCAGTATAATCGTTTCTGAGGCTTGTTTCTTTGACTTCGTAGCTCTCTAGCTATAGGAGAAAAGAACAGGTTGATTTCTTGAGGGAGGAATTTTTAAGCACCATTCACCCCCCTCTGTTGCCATTTCGGTCCTTCATCATCTCCTTCGCTTCCGAAACCGCTAGCACTAGAATCGCCCCGTCTCCTTTTTCTGGTTTTCCCATCTCCCGAACATCACCGTCACTCCCCCGTCGCTGACCTATGTCACCTGAGGTGCGCCGGTAGCATCCCGACACCTCTTCCTCTCGTTTCTCTTTCACAGCTACCAAGAAAAGCATGGGGTCTGTTTTTCTTGCTCCCGCTTATGACTTTTAAGCTATTTATGAAAAAATATGAAGTAATAGAAACTCACATATGGTTTTGACATATGTAAGTGAAGTTGTTACAGTGCGTACTACAATCAACTTATAAATCCCGTCTTGAAAAAATACTTTATTTGAAACATAATTACTACAGAAAAGCTGAAAAATAATTTTTAGAAATCCAAAAGAAAAGACCCACCGTATCTATGGAAGATGGGGTCCACCATCTTAGAATGGAGTTGGGAGAGAGAGAGTGCGCAGGGTACCTCGGGATCCTCAAAAATCATATTTTCCATGTCAAAAAGTGTGTTATGCATGTAATTTTGCAATATGTATCAACCGAATATGACTTTTACAATATGTTTTAATAGATGACGCAAACGAACAATGTTCAGAGCTAGTTTTGCCCAAAACAAATGGTGTACATCTCAATCTGTAATGCAAATGTACGCCCTGTTTGGTAGCTTTCCTACGGTCTAGATTGCCATTGCATGATAATTAATCTTAAGAATTTTCCCTGCAAATTTGCAGTTGGGAGGACAAACCCTGGAAGAGTACACAATTGGCCCAATGAAGGAGAGCCCAATGTTGTTGGGCCTAAATTGCATTGCAAGATTTCTTAATCATAGGTGAATTACTTGTTAAACACCTCTCGAGCATCCTAGTGATGGACAGTTCATATGGAAAGGTGAATTTTTTTCCCTGGCCATTTTTTGGACGGACGACAAAAAGTAATATTGTGGGCTCCACCGCTCACTCTACCTAGCTCGATCATAGCCCCAAGCACGTATGACGTATTTCAGTACCGGTGTACTTGCACTTGGTACCTACTGAGTTGCATCGTCAAAAAGCTTAAGCTAACGAGTTACATCGTCAAAACTTAAGTAATAATTGAAAGTAGATAATACATTTTAACACTCTTTATTACATCTAGAATCTAACAAGGCTAAGACGTTGACTTAAAGTGGGTCACATTTTTTTAATTTTGTGTAAATTAGGTCTTGAACTTATGACTAATTGGCTCTACTACCATATAGAGTTGTATGTACTAACTGATTTAAAGTTTACTCAAAAAGTTATGCTGGTAAGAAAAGATAGATAATATACTTCGATAGTTCCAACTTAGAAATGGGCTATTTTTTCCACGTGCATTAAAAAAACACTCAATGAAGTGAAATATTGCAATAAGAGTTGAGTGCTGAGTCAAGTTGCCTTGTAAGCTGCTTAGTTGGCTATTTAGAAGGATGGTATGCGTATGTCGGTGCTCGCAAGTGAAGTGAGAGGGACAGGCCACGTTAATGGGAAGAAAATTCTATGGGAGACGCGTCACCGGACATCCTGGGATCTACAGAGTTTCACTTTTCAGTGCTCCTCCCCCATGTTATCACTGTCCGGTCGATCGTCGATGTGACCCAAACATCACTCCGGATTACCAGAGTTTTCGCTCCCATGATAAGTTTGACCTACTTTGTCAATTGATGATGAAGTTATAAGAAACTGTTCCCACGATCAAGAATTTTACTCGGAAATTAACATCGCTCCGCTCAAAATACACGAGAATTAACAAGCATCGCTACCGACTCAAGAACCATCGAGTATCGACTAACGAGTACCGATCGCTATGACTAAAACACCAAATCGCTAAGTCTACTACTATCGATCTCCAACCATTCACTGCACCATTGATCACCGAGTACTAGGTATCACTGACAACCGCTACGACCAGATCAGTCAACCACTGATCCAACACGAGTACTCGAGGTACTCGAAGATCACAAGAATTAAAGTACTTATACCGACCATGAAGTCTACGAGTACAGACAATGGAGTTTACGGTAACCAATCACAAAGATTTCGACTACCGATCGTGAGGTCCGTGATAACCGATTGAAAAGCCTAAGACAACGATAGTAGACCGCAAAGTCTACGAGTATCGACTAAAAAAGTCTACGACTATCGAGTATCGACCAGGTACTGTAGCTACGACTATGAAAAAGTATTGTAGCTATGACTATCGACCTGTTATTATAGCAGATGACCTTACGACGTCCGACCGGTTCATTGTCACTTACGACTGGTTAAATGTTACTTATGACTGGTTCACTGTTCGAGGTCGAAATCTACGATTACCCGCCGTGGTTGAAATACAGTGGTCAAAGTCAGACGTGGTCGAAGTCGGACAAGGTCGAAGTCTGACATGGTCGATGTCTGTCGTGATCGAAACCGAATGTGGTCGATGTTGGACATGATCGTAGTCTGCCGTAGTCGAAGTCAGACATGGTCGTTTTGCTATTCTGAAAACTCAATAAGAGAAACACATTGACTAGAAATTTTACGAATACAAATTCCAATAAAACCAAATGTCAATTATTCATCGTCAACAAAATACACGATCATCACATGGTCTAACCAATACTAAAAACTATCATGCAAAAACCATACATGAATGCTGACCAAACATATGGTGTAAATAATTTTAGGCATCATTTGAAACGCAAGAATTTTCTAAAATTGTACAGGAATCGAACTGCTTTTCGATGAAATTCCTGCGAAAATCTTCCGTACCAAGGTGGAGCTTCGTTGAAAATGACCGCCATGTTGTAATTTTTGACGTGTTCCTCCGCAGAAACCACGTAGTTCACCAAACCTTCTCGAGAGAGGTCAATTTTATTTGGCAAAGCACACTACCTCCTTGCATGACAGGAAACCACCAACCTAACAAATCCATCAAAGTCCACCACCCTCTCATAACAAAACATCTCTTCAAAGCCAAGCAAAAATAAAATAAAATAAAACAACAGAAAACAATTAAAAACAGTGTGACATTTTCATTTCAAAGTAAGCAACTGACCCACTGCACCAATTCACTAAATCAGCCAACAGCAAGTACCAAAAAAAGTCAATACGTAGGACAAGGCAAGGCAAACACCACATCACCAAAGAAAAGCGCGAAATGGCAAATAATAAAATAGAAATAAAGAAAGAGACAACCAGAAGCAAGACCATTAGGCCAAGCCAGATCACAATACTAAACTTCCGAGGTTTCAAACAGCTGCTCGTCTTGATTTTTAAAAGTTGATTTTTGAAAAGAATGATTTTTATAATTTACGTGTAGCAACCTCTGCGCGAACTATTTTAAAGGAAGTGATTTCTTAAGAGAGTCAGCTAAAATCTAGCAGCTAAAAACCACGGCAATTTTAAACTGCGTCAGTTTCAGAGCAAGTGAGCAACCTCATCCAAGAAGCAAGGAACAGAGGAAAGATCCGTTCCTGCCAAGAAGCAGAGTAGACCATCTGGTGAAAGGAATGGGGAAGGAGAGTATATCAAGAAATCAGTAGGACACAAGAGGAGAGGAGGAGGTGAAGAAGTCACCGAGTCGAGAAGGAACCAGCAGCGGCGGCGGCGGTGGGAGCAAGATGATGTCGCCGAAGCAGCTGCTGATCACCATCCTCATCATCTTCTCACGCTTTCCCTCATCAAGCTGCTGCTCCTCACCAACTCCTCCTACGCCGCCGCTTCCGCGCGTTCCCGCCGCTCGGCGTGGGACGACGACGGCTCCGGCAACGGCACCGCCGAGAACGGCCTGGCAGCCAAGGAGCTCGCGCTGCTCCGCTCCCTCGTCGCCGCGCGCGCGCCGTGCCGGCTGCTCGTGTTAGGCCTCTCGCCGCAGCTCTTCGCGCTCGCCGCGGTCAATTCCGGCCAGGGGCGGCCACCGCGTTCGTCACCGACAGCGCCGAGGACGGGGACAGCGCGCGCCGCGTGCTCGCGGGGCGCGGGGCCCGCTCGGCCGCCGTCCACTGGGCGAGGTACCACGACGCAGCGGGCAGGCGTGGCCGCTGCTACGGCGCGCCCGGGCGAGCCCGGCGTGCCGCCGGCCGACGGGGACAGTGCGCAAGTCCGGGTGCCGGCTCGCGCTGACCTCGCTGCCGCGGGAGGTGCTCGACGCGAGGTGGGACGTGGTCGTCGTCGACGGGCCGAGCGGGGCCGGGCCAGGGGAACCCGGGCGGATGGGGACGATATACACGGCGGCGGCGCTGGCGCGCGCGGCGGCCGCGGCTGGGGGCGGCAAGGTGGACGTGGCGGTGCACGACGTGGACCGGACGGTGGAGCGGTGGTACGCGTGGGAGTACCTCTGCGAGGACAACCTCGTCGCCGCCAAGGGACGCCTCTGGCACTTCCGGATCGCCGCCGGCGGGCCGCCGGACGCGTTCTGCTCGACCGGCCCCGTCCAGATCTTGTAGAACGACCGCACTAACCAGGCCAAGAATCCACCGGTTCTTGTTTGTAGGAGTGCAATGCAGGCGAATCGGCGCGCACCTCAGAGAGATCCTTCTACTGGCATCGCCGGAGACACGAGCCGTTCTTGGAGACGACGGCGTAGGCAGCATGGTTGGTTGTCCACAGTTAGCTAGTGTGAAGAATTGAGCGTTCAACTAGGTTGTAGACCTATGCAGTTTCGTAGTTGAATCCTTCGATGCAATGCAAGAGAAGAAGAGTCTGCAAACTAGTAAACCGAACTGTTCTTTACTTTTTTGTTTGCAACAATAATGGAATGATAATACCAGTAGCTTTTTCTAACTCGTGAGTAGAATTGAGCAACACATTTGATTTGAGATTGTTGTATGAAATAGGCTCAGTTCTCGCAGCAGTAATTGAATGCTAACAAGTATGTTTGAGATTTTTCTAGCTATTTGTAGTAAGTTCCAAATGATCATGTTTGCTTTTGAGTAGTTTCTGCAAATTCAGTACTTCACACAAGAGCGTGAGCAACAAAGTCGTCTTGTTTCTTTCGACGTATCTGTGATTTGGCAAGTATTTTATCATGATGGAGCACAGAGAGGAAGCATCTTCTTCTGGTGATCTGTTAGCAACAAGATTTGAGCAACCGGCAGTCAGAATCAGTCGGGTGCAGGGAAGTGATGACCGATGTGAATAGAAAAGTATTGAGTGGATCAGAAGGGCAGCGTTGTACCAGATGCACAAATTACGCCCAACTGATCTCCTTGATTAGAAGGAAAGGACATTGTGCCAACTGCCAACTTCGTGGTGTCCTTCCAAGTTTTTTTTGTTGCAACCACAGGTGCGGCTCGATTAGATTAAAATAAATTGATTTATAATTAAAATTGTACTATAGGTAGCTAAAATTATACTATATCTAATGATGACTTATTTGATGTAACTAAATTTTAAAAAATTTAAAAATAGAAAAAACATGTTATCTCATCACAAAGCGGCAAAAAAGCTATAAAAGCCAAAAGTTAGAAAAACGAAATTAGGAATAGTAAAAATAAACTAGAACCTAGAAACTCAAAACCAAATGAGCGGGTCTATAGTAGATTTGTTAAGCTATTTTTTAGCAGATAGCAAGCTAGAATGATTTTTTTTCAAGCATGAGCATAGTGTTGTAATCACTATTTTTTATTGATTATCGTCTCTTATTACTATGCAAGCTGCATGCTGTTGTAATCACTTAAGTTGCTTTCAAGTATGAATCAATGATGTTATTCAGGTGGGCAGCCTCTCCTCAGGGATGAATGGCCTGGCTACGAAAACAATCACCCCTGATTAATTCTTCTAGAATCAGTGCAAACTCATCCAAAAATTCTATGTAATTGTACCATTCCAAACAGGGGAATTTACCTATAAAAAAGGGGAATTTTAAAATATATATGCCTTTTTTTTGCATTACTATGTGGGGCCCACCAGTCAGTGACTGGCACCGAGATTGCGAGCCTTGGCCCATGGGCCGGAAGCAGCCGCCGCAATCTTTGAAAACTCTTCACTACTCGGTCCGGTGGCCCAGAGAGAGGGTGAAACGAAGGGAAGCGGCAAGAACACGAGCACGCGGCGGCGCCACACTAGCCGGCGATGTACGGCGAAACCGAGCCTCCCGCCGTCGCGGAGCGCAAGGCGTTCCGGCGAGCCGAGAAGCAGTACAAGCTCTACAAGCCGCCCAACCCCAAGGGCAGGTCGAACTCCAGGTCCAGGTCTCTGCCCTTCCCTGCCGTACTCACCTCACATGTCAATGCCGAAACCCCAAACCCTGACCACCCAAGTGCTGCAGGAGCAAGACAATCGGTGGCGGAGGGGACCTGTCCGCGGTGGTCGACTTCCACGCGCTGCTTGCTGGCGGCGGCGAGCTGCCCGACGGGATCGGGAGGTGCGACTGCCCCGGGTTCGACCGGCCCGTGTTCTGCTTCTTGGATGGGCCGGGTAACTGGAGTGCTCTCCCTTTCCTACCCTATCAGATTCTTTGATGATTCATGATATAATGTTTTCATCTTTAAACGGTTCAGCCTTGATTTTGTACTCACGAGTCAGGGCATTGCATTTGAACAGTGGTAACTTGCAAAAATTTAATCTTTCCGTGCTCCATGGATGTGCTTTCTTGGTGTAATTGCTCTTAGCTAGTGCTAGTGCAAGTGTAGGGTTTCCTCATTTCATGCTAAGGATAGGGTTCTTTGAGCTTGTCTTCTGGGGATCGAATGGTCATCAAGGTCTCCGGACATGGTGTCCTTGGTGGACGCTTCTTGGATGTAGCTGAATTTTTCTTAGTTTTTGGTGCATTAAACTATTGGTTAATTATTTTTACCGTTCATTTTATTGGGACCTTTTGGGTTCCAGCGGAATTTTCACAAAATTGCCTGCTTTGTCTCAAGGCGAGTGTTGGAATAGTGTTATATCGTTTTCTGATGGCTAGGAGGTACTCTTCAGATATTTGGTGTTGAACTCTTTTTTCCCCCTCTTGTTATCTACGGGACATATGCTACACCTAAATTATTATGTCAGATAGGTTCTTGTCGGTAAGTACGTATACACCTGAATTATTATGTCAGATGGGTTCTTGTCGGTAAGTACATATGCAGAAAGATGATACGAATGACGGATCATATTTGCTGAGCAATTTACACTTCAACTAAAAGTTAGCCTAAATTTAGATATAAACATCACAGCATGCAATGCACTTCTTATTTGTGATATTACCCATCAATCATAGTGTCATTACACACTACATTTTTGATATACTGATATCCTTCTCGTTTTAATTTTGTAGGATTCTATTTCATTCCTGGTGCTCTTTCTACTGAGGAACAATGCTATTGGATTAGGGAAAGCTTGAAAACATTTCCACAGCCTCCTAATAGAACTAACTTGACTGCTATGTATGGTCCAATTTTTGACTTACTCATTGCTGCTAAAAATCACAAGAGTTTGGTTGAAGTGGAAAATCCTGATGGCCAAGAAAGAAATGAGCAGAATAACAGTGGAGGTAAAAAACATTCCAATAACTTCAAATTTATGGAAGATTCAGATATCCAAAAGGGGCAAACACATAGGTCAACCGCGGCAACTACTCTTTTACGCAAGCTCCGGTGGAGCACCCTTGGACTGCAATTTGATTGGTCAAAAGTATGTACCCTTTTGCATCCATAGCAGTGCTAACAATTAGCATTATTTCTTTATTTCATTTCTCTTATTGAATTGAATTTTTTTAGCTTGTAGTGGTATTGATATTCTGAGATACTTTACAAAAGGAATAAAGAAATATGTACATTTTTATTTAAAATTTGCTGCAATGATACAAACATGCTCAACTTAGTTTAATCATATTATTGTATGAATTCATAATTCCATATCCATTGGAGCACATCACATAATTATAAAACCCTAAGGACATGCATCTAGCAAACGACTTAGGGAGCTTTGTTTGTTTATGATTGTTCTGGCAACATATCCTTAAAGCTGACGATCTTTGAAAGCAATGGAAATAATCTCACAATGTGCATATATCCCATATATACTCATATTATTATGTAACCAAGTTGTCTAATAGGAGTTTTATTCAATTCTGGCATGAAATTTCATCCATACTGGCAATATTTAGCACAGTACTTGCAGTTACAGATATGTAAGGTCTTATGCTTGATTGCAAAGTAGGATAGGCTCAACAACATAAATAATGTCTTCTTTCATTGTAAAATCCTCCTGTTGTGACAGCGTAACTATGATGTAACTCTTCCACATAACAAGATTCCACATGCCCTGGCTACTCTTGCCAAAAAGATGGCCATTCCAGCCATGCCTTCTGGAGAAGAATTCAAGCCAGAAGCTGCCATAGTGAATTATTATGGTCCAAGTATGTAGCTTGTCTCTTTGGACAGTGAATGTCCTTCTAGATCAATCCGTTTTAGTGGAAATTGTCTTGAAGTTTCATGTTCCTTTCCTGTCTGTACTGCAATATTACGTTTTGACTGCTATAGGTGATACGCTTGGTGGCCACGTTGATGACATGGAAGCAGATTGGACAAAACCTATCGTAAGCATAAGGTATTATGGGTCAGTTGCTTTCTTATGCCACGATCTTTACTTCATCTTAACATAATTTCTGACCTTTCATTCTTTTAGTTTGGGCTGCAAGTGCATTTTTCTTCTTGGAGGGAAGACAAGGGATGAAGTTCCAACAGCAATGTTCCTGCGAAGTGGTGATATTGTATTGATGGCTGGGGAAGCACGAGAATGCTTCCATGGTAATATATTTTGCAAAATGGAAGTTCTGTCTTAATAAGAATGTTATTTGAAATACCATGGATCATCAGCTTTCTAGAGTAACCTTTGGCTCCTATTTCACAGGTGTCCCACGGATCTTCACAGAAAATGACCAGCAAGATATCTCTGCACTTGTTTCACAACTATCTGGTGAAGATGACCGCTTTATCTTGGATTATATTAAGAGTTCAAGGATAAATATCAACACTAGACAAGTCTACTGAATTCTACTTTAGTTACGATTGAAAAATCGTGGTGTACAATGTTGCTTTTCTGCCGCCACCCCAGGCCCATTCGCAGAATGAAATGGTTTGATTAACTACTTTGGAGTTGGATCAGAAGGGTTGTTGAAAGATACGATTTATTTAGTCCGCACACGACAATTTTGTCTTCTAACTAATCAGGAAAATTATTATTTTTTACCTTCAAAGGGTAGCCTCCAATGGACAAAAAGTATTCTTCGATAATTTGATACCACTGGCAAGATGACCTTTGAGCAAGATTGCAAATGGATTTGCTGCTGTGACCTGCCTTCACTCTGATTTGTAACTTTATATCTTTCTGTTTTCTGATGTTTCAATCCTCTGTATTTTTAAAGCTAATGCAAGATGAGAGAACATGTGGGTAGATCTAGGTCAATTTGTGATGAACAATTACTACTTGGGCTTTGTTGAATATAAGGTTTTGCAAAGAGTTTATAATTTTCTAAAATTTAGATTGTTATCGGGATCAAGTAGTAGTACCGGCCTGGTAGCTGCAGTATACTACAAGTGCGGTACGATCGATAGTTAGATGGTGGTACCTATTTTTCAATAAGGGGCGTATTCGAGCGTTTTTTGGTTGGCTAGGTCCAGTAATACCAGTGTAATAATGAGGTATATTGGAGGAATAGTATGATCGTGCTATACATGGTGGTACTACCGGGGCGGAAGTATTGGCCTTGGCAAGCGGTCATACCGCTCCCATGTTACTGGGAAATGGGTGAGGAGCGGTAGTTCTGGTTAATGGTTGGTGGTATGACTGTGGTGGTATGATTGGTATGGGGGGTGTGGTCATATTGGTCAAGGCGAGGGTTACGAAGTTAGAATTTTGGGAGATTTGATCATGTGATGATCTTAGAACTTCTATTATGGTTATATTGTGTTGCATGTTTATAATAACGTGGGTCAAGTTGTGAAAACTTGTATATAAAATGATTTCTTGATCTTTAGATGTCCAGTGAAGTTTAGAGGCAACTATGGTCAACGACGGGTGACCAGGACTAGGTTAGGATGGACTAAAGTCCAAACGGTCAAGGTGGCGTGTGGGATGGTTGTGCTCAAGTATGGCACATGGAAATGTCAAGGAATGCAGTTGAAGGAAGGTTTAAGCAATGGGTTAGATCAAGTTGGTTTCGTCAGTTCAAATGAGGCATGGTCTGGTGGGAGCCAGAATGGGAGAGACTAACCAATGGAAGGAAAGTCATTGATCAACCTACACATGGTGTTCATGGTAGCTTGCACGATAAGATGAAGACTGAGTTAAGAGAACGAGCCTAGAAGTTTCGTCAAGGGCATTGTTGTAAAATGTCAAATATCGGACTCGAGGCTTATACAAAAACCGCGGCGCAGGAGATGCAAAGGAAGTGGTTTCGGGTTAGGCTAGGGTTGTGTGTTGAGTAGATCAAATACTCGGGTGTGAGTGGGTTGGTCTTTATAAGCGTTTCAAAAAGCGTGAGTGAGCGAAAAATCTGGTATTATGGGATTGATAGATTCCCCAATCCTTAACGGGTCAAAACCCCACTAAAGAGGCTGATTAGCCTATAAGATGAAGGGTGAGGGGTTCTAAAGTTGGCAACGAAATAGGGTTGAGTTCTAGACTTAGGCTAGTTCTTCCTCTCCTTCATGGTGTAAGAGTAGGACTTGTGGAGGGTCCTTTGTAAACCAACAAGCTATAAGAATCCTTCTTCTCCATGCAATAGATTAAGTTCTTACAATCTTTGTATTCTTGTCTCTCTTTGCATGAGTTATTGTTCTTGCCTTTGGTGATTTAGTTCTTTTCATACCTCTTTTGTTCTTGTTGTAATCTATAATGTGTAAAAAGCATTAATATGTCCTTAGCTTTTGGTAATATTATGATCTTTGCCTAGCTAGATCACTTCTATTGTAAGAATCAAGATCTTGCCCTGTCTCTACCTGTCTTGACCAAGATTTGTGATATTATGATCATGGCCTCTCTAACCCAAATCTTTGCTTAGATCACCTTGTTAGGACATGTGAGAAATAATCTGAATATTCCCATGATTTAAATCCGTATTTAACAAGAAGTAACTTGAGTTTTAGGGTCTAGTGTGTTCTTATGACCTAGAAAGCAATTCTACCAAATGGGATCAAGTCTAAGAATCTAGTGTTTCTTGATTTGATTTGGTTCTTGACATCCTAGCTTATGTCCATACCAATTTTAGTAGCATTTGGACAAGGTTTTATCAAGATTATCTTATTTGGGTTTTTGTCTTAAGGGGTTTCTGCCTGGGAACATGGCAAGCGATAGTATCAACCTCCCTAGAGCGGTAGTATCATAGTGCGGTCATACCGGCCTAAAGTTGGTGGTAGTACCGCTGCGGTCATACCGGCATGTAGTCAACGGTACTACCAATCTGGCAGACAAAGCTTGATTGTTGCTTCTTGCTATCCCTAGATCTCTATGGTTCTCGTATAGGAGGTGTAATCTAAACTTAATGACTCTCATAGTCATTTGAGTAAAGATTTAGAATACTTGGGGAAACAAAAAAGCTTATGCAATCATTCACCCCCTCTGATTGC
Organism: Bonia amplexicaulis; assembly: GCA_036346245.1. Taxonomy (NCBI): domain Eukaryota; kingdom Viridiplantae; phylum Streptophyta; class Magnoliopsida; order Poales; family Poaceae; genus Bonia; species Bonia amplexicaulis. The sequence continues at coordinate 16,373 of JAYGGG010000480.1, read as the reverse complement.
CGGTATCGGTCCAACAAGTGGTATCAGAGTCCAAATAAGCTCTTCCTCATGGATCTTAACCGATCATAGAGCTATAGCATTAGACAAGTATTCCACCAATCCTCCCATTTTTGATGGGGTCGACTTCCCATGTTGGAAGGAAAGGATGGCCATCTACATTCAGGCCTAAGGCCATACCATCTGGGAGAAGGTTTAGAGTTTCTATGTGGTCCCGACCGATGATCAGACTTCGCAAATCTTCTGGGTGTAGAGGCAAACAATAAAGCAATAAACCTCCCGATTCAGGGACTCGATAGAAATGAGTTTGACAATAAGTCTCATCTCAGCTTGGCACACAACATTTGGCAGACCCTGTGTGATTACCATGAGAGTTCAACTGCCATGAAGAAAGTACGTCAGAACCAAATCAAGAAGGAATATCAGAAGTTGGAGATGAAACCTAAAGCATCTTTGGATGAGTGTTTCTCTCGGTTTAACAAGATTCTTAGCAATTTGTGAGTTGTCGATGTGATATTTTCTGAATCTGAAAATGCACACAAGTGTTGGAACCTTGGATGTGGCGGTTTGGGAAATGAAAGTCACGTCTATCAATGACACTGCTGTCACGAGTCGATAATCTTAGATAAACTTTATTCAAGGCTTAAGACTCATGAGATTGACTTGTTCTTTCATTAGGGCAAGTCGTAGTCGATGGCGCTTGTGAGTGATCCCGCTCAGGGTCTTTCTTCTAGCTCAGCCGAGTCTGCTTTCCTTGTTTGCCTTGCATGCTTTGAGTGATGATCAGTTTGTGCAGTTTTCTGAGGATGACCTAGCCCTCCTATGCACAAAGTTCGCAAGATCCCTCACACAGTGAGGATGACAAAGAAGGGAGAGGAAGTCAGTTCCAGAGCTATGAGTGGTGAGCTGAACCATATTCGAGCCAACTACCTCAAGCTGAAGGGTAAGGGGATCAAGGAGAAGAAGGAGCATTGCCGATGTCCACCACCTCGGGATGCAAAGGCCAATAAGCGCAACTACCGCAAGGTAGTGCACTGGGTCCTTTCCACTCTCGAGCAGCTTGACTTGAGCGATGTGGACTCGAGGACCCAGGATGACGAGGATGAGTCATGATGAAAGAAGAAGGCCATGGACTGAACTAATGTACTTCATGGCAAGAAATGATGACGTCTCCAGCAAGGATGAACTCTACAATGACCCTGATAAGGTAAAGCCCTCGTACGATGAGATGTCTCGTGCTATTCTTTGACTAGATGTAACATCCCGAAATTTGGATGTTCAAAAATATGGAATTTTAAAAACATTTCTTGCATTTTGCTAGCATTCAAATTTCTTCTGAATATTTATTTGAAATCTTTTTGAGTTTTGTGGCATGCAAATTAATAATCAAGAATAATACCAAGTGCAAATAATAATCAGGTAAATAATAAAAATGGAAAATGTCATTACAGATCATGAATTCAAAATACCAAAATCTTGAATTCAAATTCAGGTCAATAAAAATGAATCCAAAAAGAATATTAGAATATATCCCTAAATAATTAAACCAAAAATCCCTTCTTTTAATTCAATTAGCAAACCAAAATCCAAGGTTGAATATTCAAAATTTATATATATACAATTCATAACAGAATAATGCCAAAATCGAAATCCGAGGGCAAGCTGAATAAAATTGGAAATAGAAGAATATTAGATTTTGTATCTAGGTAGTTGAACTGAGACTTGAATTGAAAATCCAAAAATTGAAATCAGTAATCTTAAATATGAAATAGAAATTTAAGTTAAAAATCTAGATTTCAAACTTTTGAATTGAGCCCATCATTTTCTCTTTTTCTTCCCTTTCCCTTTTCGCTTCTCACTTCCATGTGGGTCCCACTTCCTTTTTCTCTTTTCTCGTCCCTTTCTCTCGATTTCTCTCTGCCGTCGGGCCCCTCCACTTCGTCTCTCTCTTCTTCTCCACCTGTTCTTCTTTCTTTTCTCCCCGTACGCCCGCGTCATCTCCTACCTTCTCCTCCTCTCTGTCTTTGCTACTCGCGTCACCCAGGCCCCGTAGTCCCTGTGCGCGCGTCATGCCTTTGAGCCGCACGACGCCGTCCTTGGGCCCGTATCGCATCACCCCCATCGCCTCTCCGTCGCCATCGCCCTACGCCCCACACGTAGTGCCATGCCCTGGCACCATGCCGTCGTCCGCACTGTGTCTGTTCCGGGGTCGCCGGTGAGAGACCATGTGGAGGTCATCCCGTTGTGTATGATGAGTAATTGACATCGTTTAGAAAAGTCGAGTTTGAGTTGGGTGGTTCGGACCATGTCGTTGCATGGTGCAACGGGCTCGGTCGGACTTTTGGTCGAACTTAGTCGTATGGGTTAGGTTGCATATTATGATGACTCGACATGTTTGATCTCTATTTACGCTTTCATGTATCGAGCGGTGCTATTTGGCGTGTTTCTTGTCTGTGTGACTGCAGGACGTCGAGGCGGAGTCGTGGCGAGACACGGTGGACCGGACTAGGCGCAGGTGGCGCTGAGGTCAGAACGGTCGTGATGTGTCGAAGACGACGTAGACTCGAGGTGGTTGCGAGGCGTGCGAGGCGAGGAGCGCGGAAGCTTCTAGAAAGGATTAGGGTTTCAATTGAGTCAAAAGAGACTTTGGGGATTTATTTTGCTTTGCTTCCTTTGCTTTAGTTGTTGGAAGTGGGGAGAGAGCGAGTTCTGTGAGCCTTGTCTCCCATCGTGTGCGTGAGATGGAGTAGTGTTTTAGCTCTCTCCTTGCGTGTGAGCTCTTGACGTCTCCCAAGATGTGTTGGTGAGAGGTGATGAGATGAGTTCTTGAGATGGTGGAGTGAGGAGAGTTGAAATTCCATGTAATCATGTATCTTTTCCTTTCTCTCAATACAAGAATGATTTTGGTTGGCTATATTCTTCTTGCTTCATTTGTGATGGATTGCTTCTTGCCTCTTTCTCTGTTCTTGCTCCCGTGAGTTGAGTTCTTGGTGATTTAGGTAATCTGTGTGTTTATCTCTTGAAAGTTCGGTCATGGAAAGGGTTCTTGGCCATAAGATCATTCCATTTCTGAAATATTTGGGAGATTCATCTTCTTATATGATCTCTCGAATCCATTCCCAAATCATTCTCTGCTTTATCCCCAATCTAGGTTTTTCTGCTCATCAAGTGAGCATCTCTGCTTTTGATTTCTTGTTTAAAAGGAGAATGAGCCTTATGTCTTCTTGGTCAGAAATCATCTCTTCTTGAGAATTATTAGCCATATGACACAAGGTCTCCTTTTATTTTATCTGACAAAAACTTTCCCTGTTGAAGTTTGTTTTCGATCTCCTTTTAGGTCTCTTGGTATTGCTTCTAAGTCTTTGCAAGACTAACCGAGCGATTTCGTAAATCGAGATTTTGTTGTTCGGCTAAATGAAAATCTATTTTCGCTTTCGAACCGCAACACCGATATGTTTTCTCAGATTCTTGTTTCGGTTCTCGTGTTTCGGTTTGGGGTGTTACTGCTCGTAAACAGCAAGATTGAGGATAGCCGAACTGCTTAGCCTTCTTTCTTTTATTTTTTCAGTATTTGGCAATAATTGATTTCAGATTTCGGTGTTCTTGATCCTTCTTACTTAGTAACTTTATTGCCGAGATTACTTCACCTCTTTTGTCAATATAATTGCAATTTCCAGAGAGTTTGAATCATCCTCTTCATAGCTTTTATAGCTATCGGAGAAATGAGATCTATGTGAATACTTTGAGGGCGATTATCAAAAGGCACCATTCACCCCCTCATTGCCATTTCGGTCCTACAATTGGTATCGAGCCGGTTAGCTCTTTTCTATAGATCTTAACCGGTCTCATGAGCCATGGCGACAGACAAGTATTCCACCAAGCCGCCCATCTTCGATGGCCCGGATTACCCTTCCGAAGAGTCGAATGGAAACATACATCCGTGCTCGGGGTATGCCATCCGCGGAAGGTGAAAATCCAATTTGTTGTTCTGCCGATTAGAACATCAATGCCGGAATATGGTGATGTTGAGGCAAATGCAAAGGCAAGGAACATCATCATTCGTGGATTGAGCGAGCGAATTTGATCGCATCTCTCACCCGTCGTCTGCTCACGACATCCGGGTGACCCTCGATGCATACCATGAGGGCACCACCCGATCAAGACGGTTCGACAGACCGCCAGCGAATACTGACAAGAAATTCGAGATGCTTGCTCACGAGTCCCTTGACGAGTGCTTTCTCGCTTTCACAAGATTTTGAGCAACCTCCGAGCCGCTCGGTCTCACATACTCCGACTCGTATAACGCCGACAAATACTTTCGCACTCGATCTTCTGGTTTGGGAGATGAAGGTGACTACCATCAAGGATACCACGGACCTCTCGACCCTGACTCTTGATGCGCTTTACTCGCGCCTCAAGACTCACGAGATTGACATAGTCTCGCGTCGGTCGAAGTCACAATCGATGGCATTAGTCACCGATCCCGCTCGGATCTTCTTCATCGAGCCGATATGTGGATTCTCCTTGCCGCTCGTGACATAACGATGATCGCTAGAGCGACTTATGACGAACACTAGCCCTCCTAGCTGTAGATTTTCTCATGCCTACAAGAGGAGGAGGATGGTAAAGAGGAGGTCCTGTGATTTGCTTCGAGTGTGGTGGCCCCAACCACATTCGCAACCGCCTAAGCCGGGAAGGGCAAAGGCGACTATGGCGGCTCAGGCAAGAACGACGACATCAACAAGAACCGCAACACAAAGCCCCGGCTCGACGCAAGGCAAGAAGAAGTTCGCAACTTGGAAGGCCAAGAAGCTCTTCCATCAAGGCCCTCACCGCCTTCGACGACCTCGACCTCAGGTGAGGTAGAGGATGGAGCGACGACGACGGACGGGGACCAAGAGCCCAAGGATGGCGAAACGACTTCTCCGGCATGTGCTTCATGGCCCTTGAGGGTGAGATCGTGACAATGAGCTCTACTCCGACTCGGACGAGGTATGTCCCACCTACGATCAGCTCAATCATGCTTTTCTTAAGCTAGGTGGTTTTCATGCTAGAGCTAAGTCTAGGTGTACCGAGTTAGAGAAGGAAGTAGATAGACTATCACGGAGCTTACTTCACTTATATCTGCTCCTCCGTGACGATCGTGATACATGCATTGCCTTGCTTGGAGATATGGAGAAACTAAGGATCTCGCATGATAGTGTGTCCTCCGAGCTTGATATTGTTAAGGTGGAGAATGTTAGTCGCTTGTCGAATTAGAATTGAGTAGGATGGTCATACCCTACTTACTACCGATGAGACTATTTCTCCCACCTCATGTGAGGATAAGGACACTTCTGCTAGAGGACCTTATACCATGCTACTTGATCTCGCCTGAATCTTGCGAAACTTGCAATAATCAAGATGAACTTAAACCGTGCACCATAAAATTGCCGAATTATGTGCTTCCCTGTTAGAGCCTATTGTTTCTTGCACAAACCGTCCTAAGTTAATCATGAACTTGAATCGTCTCAAACAGCTTTCAAGAAATGATTGACTACAATAAGAAAATGGCTCAAGATGCTTCTAAGGTTCTGTTAGCTCACCATGCAAAAATTGTGATAAACTAAAATCTGATTTGATTGCTTTAGATGAAAATGTGTGAAGCTAACTAAGGACCTTCTAGAAAATCACATCCTCCTTGTGCTTTCTCTTTGAGGTGTTGGAAAAGGATAAGGACATGGTAGAGACGTTTAGGAAGAGTTACGAAGACCAAATGGCTAGAATTAGGACTGCCTTGTGTGTCCTGCGAAGCCCTCAAGGTTGAGGTGGCGTGCATAAGGAAAAATACGACGTGCTATTCGCTCTTCTTCCGTTGGTTCTTCTTCCTCTCCTCCTGTTCTTCCTTCTTCTTCTCCTTGCTCTTCTTGCACCTCTCTTTCGGGAGTGTCGGACCTTATAAACACTCGAGAAATTTGTAGGAGGTAAGAAGAAACTCAATCTTATTCTAGACCAATCAAAGATTTGCAAGTTCAAAAGGGTCTAGGATATGATCTCCGTGAGGATGTGAGGAAACATCCACCGTCGTGCTCGCACTGTAGCCAGCAGTGTGTTTGAGGTCGCCCAAGAACAAGAAAGTTCAATTTAAATCGTGGGCTTTGTCCAAGGGATTTCGACGAAGGTGATTTCACCCGCAGCCTTCGCTCCTCGTAAGGCGGTATCATTGCACCTTCCGCCGGGGATGGGCATTTGTTTGACCATTGCTTCAAGCGCCAAGATCGCGCAAGAGACCATGTTGAGTCTCTTAGGCGTATTCGTGGTCGCCCTGCACCTTGAGTGCAATCAAGACCAACACGAGGTCTAGGTTTGCTACCGTTGGTAGCTTTGGGCAGATCGAGGACTTGGTTTTCCGAGTCTTCGCTTTTCGCCTCGTGCTCCTCTCGATCGTGACTTCCGCCGCTCGAGGGTAGATCTCATTTTCCCATCGAGATGTCTACCGCGGCGTGATCGACTGCTGCAGGTGCACCACTCGCTTGTCCGTAGAAGTCGGACCCAAGAACATTCCTGTGTCCGCTCACGCATCTTCCGCTTCTTTGAGCGACGGAGGCGAGGGTAGATAGAGGTCGATCGTGCTTGACTACTTCATCCGCCGACGTGTTACTCAAGATTGGGTGCCAAAATCACTCTTGATTTATCCCAAGATCGAGACTTTGCTCTTGTTGACTTAGGTTCGCGGGCGAGGAAGGAAAGGTTTGGCTTGTAGACTCGGGTGTTCACGACACATGACCGGAGATTCCGTTGGTTTTCTTCCTTGCCGTGCCCTGTGTGATGTGACGATCACCTTCAGCCGGACCCCGGATTACCAAATCCGGACCCTCCGTATTACAAAGACTAGTCCCGATCAAAGCTAGTGCACACAGCTAAACAAAGATGATTACATTGCCAAAGACGAATATTACAATATTATAGAGAGTACCGACCAAAGGTCTTACAACACAAACGAGGTTTCTGGACCTCACAAATAAACACAAATACAGCGGAAGCAAATAAACTTGATAAAGACCCATCAATACGCCACAGGCAATTGACTGGGGAGCGCGACCTAAATGTCCGAAAATCCTTCATCAAATCCCACCGCAGTGTAGTCGAAGCCTCCATCTTGAACTTCATACTCCTCGAGATATATATTTTAGGTGTAGCATGTGAGTACATAAAGTACTCCATAAGTCTTGGGAAAATGCATTAGATGCAAGGTTTAACAAAGAGGACTATATGGCTCTTTTGCACAAAGCGACATTTTATTTCCAATACCAATAACTATTTTTTTTTAAAAGGCGACGCTTAATTGAAGTATCATTAAATATTTTTAATCATAAAGATTCTACTACCAAGTTTGATTCTACGGGTTCCAACCACCCACACTGGTTCCAGCCACCAGGACAAACTCCCCGAGAGTTCCATCCACTCTCGGGTTCCCAAAACTTTGTTTTAAACCAAAAATAAAGATCTACCATGTGAAAGCATTCCTTGCCCGCCTTGACCGTGGGCATGGCTATTCGAATAGTTTTACACTGCAGAGGTTGTACACTTTACCCACAAGAGATTAATTATCTTATTAGTCAACACGCTTCTTTAGCATGAGACCCGATAATTCATCACAAAGCCTTTACCTTACTCTAGTCTAGCTAGACACCACCACCGAGGTTTCACCACCAAGGGTTAACCACCCGCATGAAGCCCCTCTTGCGCCGTATGAGTACAAGAACTCGTCCCTCATCGTGAATAACCAGAACCACGGTATCCACTTTCCATCGGTGGTACCTAAACTAGTCTATTATAAGTTAATCGCCTAGGTCGCACCCATATAGACATGTGGTTGTACGGTAGTGCTCAGACTGGACAAACACAAGAGTCGGTCCTTAATTGACTAGGGCGGAACATACACTTTTCAAGATCTCGTGCTAACCGCACCAATCCAAACCAACCATCCGCCCTGGTCTAAAACAATTTTCACAATTTAATTCATTTCACATGAACAGAGGCAACACCATTTGCCATTCGATTCTGAATAACCAGAAGTCTAGATCATTGAAGTAACATTTCTCATTCCAAGGTTACCAAAGGTTATAAAGCATGTCTAAGCATTTTACTACCGCTACAACATTTACTAAAGTTTTATAATAATCTCATTATTGAGACAAAGGTGATCCTAGGGTTACAAGGATACATGGTATTCAAAGTTCAATCTAGGGCATAGCAATAGTTGGGATAACTAATACCATAAGACAGAAATTAACATTTTATGTAACATAGCAAATGCAATAAATTTAAAATATTCAAAACATTTCACAATCATAGGTTCAAAGATGATCAAAGGAGACTTGCCTTCGTGGTGAATTCTGATTCTCTTGTTATGTTCTGCGAACTCTTCACCGAGATCGGATTCTACGCAAAACGAGAACACAAAGGACAAATAAATACAAATAAAAGTATAGATATTATAATAATATTACTGAAATGAAGTTTATAAATTTAGATGAATTTAGGAGGAAGTTTCAATGGAATCGGAGTTCAAACGAGGGAGAAAGAGTATTTGAAATTTGAATTTTAAATTTCAAAATATCAAATAAATTTCAAAAATTTGAAAAGATGGCAGAAATGTAAAGATTGGAATTTTTGAGGAATTTAGAAATTTGAATGGGTCCGATCGGAGTTAGGATGAAAAATACAGACATCGGAAGTTTAAAAGGAAGAAAAGAATAAACTGGATTTTGGAATTATTTTCTAAAGGAAATTCTGAATTATGACGTCAGCAGGAATTTCTTTTCGGCGAATTATTTTAAACGGAAAATCGGGTTTATGACGCCGAGATGACGCCGATCCCGAGAGGTTTCATCGACAAGGGCCGGGTCCATGGACCGGGTCCACTGAGGTGATGGTTGGCCGAGGTGGCGCGGTTGCTTGCGTGGCCGACGCGGCGGGTGGCGCCGAGGTGGCGCGGGCGTGGCGCCACTTGGTCGCCATCGGCAAGACGGCCGCCGTACGTGGCCACGGCGGCGGCGGCGACGCGGCGCATGGCGGCCATGAGGGGCTGAGGAGGAAGAGGAAGGAGAGGAACCGGGTGGCGGGATTTTACCGGAGATGGCGGATGGCGTCGGCACAGCGAGGGCGGCGGCGGTTCGATCGACGGCGAGGCGAGGTGGCGGAGAGGTGTAGCCGAGGGCGGCCGGGTGCGCCTGGCGCGGCGGCGGCGGTCATGAGGCGAGGCGGGCCAGTCTTGGCGGCGATGGCTCGCCGGAGTTGGCGGCGCCCGAGGGAGGTTACACTGCGGGGCGGTGGGCGGCCGAGAGAGAGGTGAGTGGGGAAAGAAGGAGGAGGAATGGGGAGGCTCGGAGGGGTTTAAATAGGAGAAAGGAGGGGGCGGCGGCGATTTCTCACAAGTGGGGAGGATGCGGCGGTTGGCGGTTGGAGGAGTGGGGCGTGGGAGAGGGGGAAGGGGCGCTGGGGAGAGGGAAGTGGGGCGCGTGGGGGAGAGGGGAGAGCCGAGAGGCGGAGGCGGTTGTGGGCGGCTATGGCACAGCGAGGAAGGAGGAGGCGGAGGTCGGGATGACAGTGGGCCGGGTGGCGGGTGAGGGGAGACGCCGACAGCGGGCCTGGTGGCGAGAGAGAGAGAGAGAGAGATAGATCATGAGGAGATGGGCGGTGGGGGGCGTGGTCGGATCTCGTCCGTCCACGTGGCGAGCGCCAAGGAGGGGAGGCGGGATGGCGGGCGACGTGGAGGCGATCCCGGCCGTCACGTGGTGGCGGAGGAGGAGGGTTTTAATTTTTATTTTAATTTTGATTTACGTAAAATACTAGAAAACTCAATAAGCCTCGAAAAATACAAAATAAACTTCTAAAATTCTAGAAAAATTTATATAAGTTTTTAGATACCTTTTTAGCTTAAATAAAATATTTCCAAGATGTTTTGATGATATATTTTCATAATAAAATTTCTTTTTAATTCTAAAAATTGATTTTAAAAACTGGAAATCTCAGAAAAATTCAAATAAGATCCAAATATTTTAAAATAATTAATTTGAATTTAAATGTTCAAGATTTGCAAATTTTGGGATGTTACACCTTCGGAGACGCCTCTTCTGGGCGAGTCATCGCCAAAGGTACTGTGCGCATTAATAATTCTTTTATTTTGAAAGATGTTGCCTTGGTGAGTAAGCTGCAGATAATCGCTTTCAGTTTCTCGACCACTGATGACGATTTTGAGGTAAGTTTTAAGAAAACAATTGCAAAATTCTTGATTCTTCTGTGATCCGGTTTATGGATTTCTCGCTTTGGGAGGATCTTCGTGCTGATTTTTCCGAGTCTTCACGAACCTCTCCGTTGTTTAGTTGCTTCTGAGTCCCGCGACCTTTCCTTCTGGCATAGGAGACTTGGTCATATTGGATTTGACCATTTGACCCGAGTTAGCGGCCACGATCTCATTCGTGGTCTGTCGAAACTCAAGATGGTCAAAGATTTGGTTTGTGCTCCATGCCAAACCGGCAAGATGGTTGCCGCCTCATCCCGCGGTCACAGCTTACTATGACCGATGCACCGGGACACCGCTCCATATGGACACGGTTGGACCAAAATCGAGTGCGTCGGCAGGAGGGAAGTGGTATGTTCTTGTCGTGGTCGATGACTTCTCGAGGTATTCTTGGGTGTTTTTCTTAGCCTCGAAGGATGAGACGTTTACACATTTTCGAGGTCTTTTCAGTAGGCTTTCTGTTGAGCTTCCGGGTGCCTTACGAGCGATCCGTAGTGACAATGGCACGGAGTTCAAGAATTTCTACTTTGAGAGTTTCTGCGGTGAGACAGGTGTAGAGCACCAGTTCTCTTCTCCATACGTCCCTCAGCAGAATGGCGTTGTGGAAAGGAAGAATCGTACCTTGGTCGAGATGGCCAGGACGATGCTTGATGAATACTCTACACCGCGGAAGTTTTGGGCTGAGGCAATAGCCACCGCGTGCCATGTTTCGAACAGAGTTTTTCTTCGGGCGCACTTGCACCGCACTTCTTATGAGTTGAGATACGGGCGAAAGCCTAGTGTTTCCCATTTTCGTGTGTTTGGTTGCAAGTGTTTTATTCTAAAGTCCGGGAACCTAGATAAGTTCGAGTCATGATCTTGTGATGGGCTTTTTCTGGGCTACTCGACTTCTTCGCGGGCCTTTAGGGTCTGGAACTGCGAGTCTAGCAAAATGGTAGAAACCTGTGAGGTAACCTTCGATGAGGCCAGTCCGGGGACTAGGCCAGATATCTCAGGTTCTCTAGAGCAATCCGAGACCATCTTCGTGGATGATGAGGATGATGGAGATGAGAGTTGTCTACCCGATCCAGTCTCACTTCCACCCCTTGAGGTGCCTTCTTCCACCGCACCTCGAGGTGATCGCCTCACCTTCGCTTCTTCCGAGCTAGCGGCTCTGCTCCTACCCGTCGTGTAACGAGGTAGAGGCCACTTCTTCATCTCATCCAGACCTCCAAGACATATTCAAAATCTCATCCTTCCGAGCGTATGATTGGAGATCTCTTTGAACGAGTCACACGCCCAAGTCCGGCGTGTCGCTTTTCTCCACTCGCCTTCAGTAGCTTCTTTTGAGCCCAAGGACATTTGTCATGCTTTATCGATGAGTCTTGGGTCAATACCATGCATGAGGAGCTGGAGAGTTTCGAAAGAAACAAGGTTTGGACGCTTGTTGAGCCCCCTCGAGATCACAATATCATTGGAACCAAATGGGTGTTCAAGAACAAGCAAAGTGAGGATGGGGTAGTCATTCAAACAAGGCTAGACTGTTGGTCGGGGTACTCCTGTGTTGAGGGTCTAGACTTGAGGAGACCTTGCCCTCAGAAGCTGCCTTGAGGCCATTAGAATTCGCTTGCCTTTGCGGCTTCTAAGGGCTTCAAGCTTTACCGATGGACGCCAAGAGTGCCTTTCTCAATGGCTTCATTGAGGAAGAAGTCTATGTCGACATCCTCCGTGTTTCGAGAACCCCAAATACCCAAGTCATGTCTTCAAGCTTTCCAAAGCGTTGTATGGACTTAAGCAAGCCCCTAGAGCTTGGTATGAGAGGCTTAAGTCCTATCTATTGAGACATGATTTCGAGATGGGTAAAGTTGACAAGACCTTGTTCATCCGCGGCTAGGCACCGACTTTCTCGCTCGTCATTTATGTGGATGACATCATCTTTGGCGGCTCCTCGCATGCTCTCGCTTCCCGCCTTCCGATGTCATGAGCTCGAATTTGAGATGAGCATGATGGGCGAGTTGAGTTTCTTCCTTGGCTTCCAAATTAAGCGAGACTAGGAGGATACCTTCTTGCATCGTGGCAAGTACACTCGAGACCTCCCAAGCACTTTGATATGAGTGATGGGAAGCGGTGTCCACCCTATGGCTACATCAATTCCACTCGACCTGAGATGAGGACCATGAGCCGCTTGATCAAAAGAGTTCGAAGTATGATTGGCTCTCTTGTACCTCACCGCCTCGAGACCGACATACACTTCTCTGTGTCTTTGTGCCCGGTTTGCTTCTCCTCACAGATCTCACCGCCAGCGGTGAAGCGCATCTTCGGTACCTTCGAGCTACCATTGACTATGGTATCGGTACTCTTCCTCATCCCTGCTCATCCCTTAGAGCCTATTCTGGATGCGCACTTTGCTTACCGTAGGATAGATAGGAAGAGCACTTCGCACCGCCGCTCATTGGCACTTCTCGCTTTCTTGGTCTTCGAGGAAGCGTCCTGTTGCGCAGCCCACCGCAGAGGTTCGAGCACGTTGTCGCAGCCCGCTGTCGTAGCCAAGTGCTTTGGATGGTCTCGACTGCTGGGACTTTGGGTTAGCTATCGATCGTGTTCCGCTCTTTTGCGATAACACGTCTGCGATTAGCATTGCTAAGAACCCGCAAGACTCTCGGACCAAGCACATCGATATCGATATCACTTTCTTCGAGACCATGTAGAGAAGGGTGACATCGTGCTCCGGTTGTGGAGAGTGACCACCGGTTGGATATCTTCACCAAGCCATTAGATAGCTCTCGGTTTCGACTTTGGGAGAGCTTGGGGTGGTTTATCCTTATGGACTGTTGTGAGGGGAGCTTGTGCTTCTCGCTTTACTATATTTATTATGCTCTTACTCCTTCTCGATTGCATTGCATATGGGTGCATTGGGTTTAGTCCTTCCAAAGATAGGTTAGAGTGGTTCTTTGTCTAGTTGCTTAGACTTCTTACTCTTATCTTATGCTTTCGGGATGCTCTATTAGTGCTTTCTTATCTCACTAGATTGAGCTCACTCACTTCTTGCGATCTAGCGAGGGTCGGCCACCTTCTGCAGACAGGCACGTGTTTGCTCTCTAGTGTGTGTTTTACTGACGGCTATTAGTCCCGAGTCATATGGGGTAGATGAGTCATCGAGCCATAGTATCCTCTATATCTTATCTATGCTTTAAGGATCCTGCTTTCTTTGCCGCCTCGCTTTTATTGCTTTGGTTCAAGGGGAGTTCATTTGGGAGCTTCTGGAATGTAATATTGACCTAACTCAACTTGAACTAAAAGTTGCATCACATGTTGAGGGGGAGCTGGATTTTTCTGCATGTTATTCTACATTGTAATATAAATACATTGAGCCTTGATTATTATCCGGTTATGACATGCTTACGATGCTTTACATCTTGCCATGATTTATGCTTATTTGCTAGATTTATCATGACTTCATATGTGTAGACTAGCTTATGCCATGATGAGTTAATTAAACTTGCTCAATTTACACTAAAAACTTGTCATGATTAGCACTCGAGTTTAGTCTTTCTTGAGCTATCCTTTATGATTCATGCTATGTCAAATAGGTCGAGTTGAGCGTTGAATCTCTTTTGAGCCTTAGATTGAGTCGTCTTAAACTCTTGATGTAACATGAGTTAGTACAACTTGTCAAAAAGCAAAAAGATCTCTTTTGTGCGAAAAAACTGATCTCATCAATTCTTTCTCATGAGACGGCTTGCCATTGCACTAGGCATGAACTCAGGGGGAGTTTTGGATGACCTAGACTATCTTCTTAAGCTTCTTGCTTGGAGTAGTCGCAGAATGGCTTGAGATCTAGCACATGATAAAATATTGGTTGAAAACAACCATAAGTTCCAAAAGAAAATGTCATTTGTGCTCAATTTGCTTGAGCTATCAAAAGAATCAAGTACTTGAACCATTGTTTCACTCTTGAGTATATAACACTCTATTTGGACTCGATATTAGATTCTTGGTTCCGCTTAGCTTGATTGACATGGCTTGCATCATCCTTGGATATCTCTAGCTAGACTTTGCTTATTGATGACTTGACATGTTCATGAAATGCACTAAAATTCATATTGTCATCTAGTTGCTTCTAGATGTCTTATATATATTTTGTCATGATCTAGATAGCAGTTCATTGAGTTATGGCTTGGTGTAATACATTATGGTCATTATGGATAATTCTCATGGCTCTAAATGCTTAGAATAAACAATCTTCAGCCATTTCATCCATCATCATGACTTATTCTCTCTTTGCATTCTTGATGTGTTTATTGCCAAAAGGGAGAATAGATTGGAGAAAAGTCTTTGGGAATCTAGAGCTTGTAGAACAATTTACTCTTTCTTGAGTTGCTCTAATGATTCCTTCTGTCGACATGGTCATGAGTTTCATTTCCTTCTTTGGACCATGTTGGACTCTTCAAACTCAACTTCATGCCTTTTTTCCGGGTTTGTCAATATACTCATCAAGGGGGAGATTGAGAGACCATGTGGAGGTCATCCCGTTGTGTATGATGAGTAATTGACATCGTTTAGAAAAATCGAGTTTGAGTTGCGTGGTTCGGACCATGTCGTTGCATGGTGCAACGGGCTCGGTCGGACTTTTGGTCGAACTTAGTCGTATGGGTTAGGTTGCATATTATGATGACTCGACAGGTTTGATCTCTATTTACGCTTTCATGTATCGAGCGGTGCTATTTGACGTGTTTCTTGTCTCGTGTGACCCAGGACGCCGAGGCGGAGTCGTGGCGAGACACGGTGGACCGGACTAGGCGCAGGTGGCGCTGAGGTCAGAACGGTTGTGATGTGTCGAAGACGACGTGGACTCGAGGTGGTTGCGAGGCGTGCGAGGCGAGGAGCGCGGAAGCTTCTAGAAATGATTAGGGTTTCAATTGAGTCAAAAGAGACTTTGGGGATTTATTTTGCTTTGCTTCCTTTTGCTTTAGTTGTTAGAAGTGGGGGGGAGAGAGCAGAGTTCTGTTGAGCCTTGTCTCCCCATCGTGTGCAGGAGATGGAGTAGTGTTTTAGCTCTCCTTGCGTGTGAGCTCTTGACGCCTCCCAAGATGTGTTGGTGAGAGGTGATGAGATGAGTTCTTGAGATGGTGGAGTGAGGAGAGTTGAAATTCCATGTAATCATGTATCTTTTCCTTTCTCTCAATACAAGAATGATTTTGGTTGGCTATATTCTTCTTGCTTCATTTGTGATGGATTGCATTCTTGCCTCTTTCTCTTCTTTCTCCCGTGAGTTGAGTTCTTGGTGATTTAGGTAATCTGTGTGTTTATCTCTTGAAAGTTCGGTCATGGAAAGGGTTCTTGGCCATAAGATCATTCCATTTCCTGAAATATTTGGGAGATTCATCTTCTTATATGATCTCTGAATCCATTCCCAAATCATTCTCTGTTTTATCCCCAATCTAGGTTTTTCTGCTCATTGTTGCGCGATCATCTGCTTTTGATTTCTTGTTTAAAAGGAGAATGAGCCTTATGTCTTCTTGGTCGAAATCATCTCTTCTTGAGAATTATTAGCCATATGACACAAGGTCTCCTTTTATTTTATCCGACAAAACTTTCCTGTTGAAGTTTGTTTTCGATCTCCTTTTAGGTCTCTTGGTATTGCTTCTAAGTGTCGCAAGACTAACCGAAAGCAGATTTCGAAATCGACAGTTTGTTGTTCGGCTAAATGAAAATCTGTTTCGTTTCGAACCCAATGACTGATATGTTTCTGTATTCTTGCTTCGGTTCTCGTGTTTCGGTTTCGTGGGTGTTCGCTCGTAAACAGCGAGATTGAGGATAGCCGAACTGTTTAGCCTTCTTTCTTTTATTTTTCAAGATTTGGCAATAATTGATTTCAGATTTCGTGTTCTTGATCCTTCTTACTTAGTAACTTTATTGCGAGATTACTTCACCTCTTTTGTCAATATAATTGCAATTTTAGAGAGTTTGAATCATCCTCTTCATAGCTTTTATAGCTATCTGAGAAATGAGATCTATGTGAATACTTTGAGGCGATTATCAAAAGGCACCATTCACCCCCTCTTGCCATTTCGGTCCTCTGACCGGCCATAGTGCCCCTACAACAGCACCC